>JAHWFP010048950.1:18414-86276 GCA_023313725.1 Lithobius niger | reverse complement strand
GGCTTACTGAACTACGTTATTTCTAGTGTATGTTTTTCGCTGTTGGCTTGTTTCCGATTTTCCTTAGTATTATTTCCAGCGATTTGTTTCTATTTATTTCTCTTACTCGAGACATTAAACCATCGTTTTCTGGTATTGAATACGAAATATTATTGCAACAGAAAGATATAGACTGCGGAAGTTTCCCGATATACTACAGAAAGTCCTGTTTCAGATTTATGGATAACAGATTTCAATATGAAAAACGTATCAACTGTGTTGAGATACGTTTTTCATATTGAAATCTTTTATCCATAACTCTGAAACAGGACTTTCTGTTGTCTATCGGTAAACCTCTACAGATCTATATCTTTCTATATAATAACTGTGTTGATTTGATACTTATTACTACTACTACTACTTATTACTAGCTAATTCCACTCAGATAAAGTAATTTATGCAACCGATATGCTTGAAATTTAACATTCAGCTCACGTTTGACTCCAGTAATGCCTTTCATTGCGTGACATGTGCGGTGATTTTAACTCCGAACATTGAGATCATTTGTAATTCTATTTTCGTGAACGTTGGGAACACGCCATCTTTCATCAAAATAATTGTCGTCCATAGCCGAGTAACAATGCAGCCTCGGTTAACTTTTTGTTTCTGTTTCACAATTAAATCGAAATGTTATATGGCAATCGTAACTTATCTAAAATAAAAAATAAAACTGTCTCGTCATCTACTAAACTGTTTATTTGAATACAAATCCGTGAAAGGTAACCGCCCAATGAATAAAAGAAAACCAGAAAAGCGTCTGCCTCCTTCCAACGTGAAGCTATGGCAAGAATGCATTGAAGTACAGAAAATTAAAAAAAAAAATGTTACGAGAGACTGGGCTTGTTTTCAGTCTTCTGTACAGCCATACCAGCTAAGAAGACAATTGCAAGAACTTTGTCCATTCGTCACCTTTTTTAACTTCAGAACGGTACCAGATGGGGACGACCACGGTTTACAACGTTAGATTCGGTGTCACAGTTAGGTTAAAAACATGGCAAATTAATACATTGTTACTTCCTTATAGCTAATAGGCTTCTTCGACGTATCTTATTGAAATAATACCATTGGATCATCGAATTGAAATCCTATGGATAACACGCCGCCATAAAAACAAAAGGATTTAGGCTTCGTTTAAAATGGTCTTGTCTCATTGTTGCATGATTAAATAGGCTTACCGTCAAACCGAATTCTACATTAGGCCTATCCGGTACTCCGAAAAACCGCAGTTAAACAAATTATGCCTAAAACTCAAAATTAGACCGAAAAACATGTTACCACTCCAACATTGGCTGTGAGTGGCTGCTGGCTTTATCAACAGCTCTATTATATCATGACGTCATTCCATGGCGTCTCTCCCACTGATGTATATTATTGGCTGTGTTGTGCATTACGTTGTAACACTGTAACTGTGTGTCCTGAGCCGCATCGTGTGGCCAACAAATTATTGTTAGATCCTACTTTCAAAATTAAAACTGCAGGCAAAAATTATGCCTAAAAGCTGGCAATGACGCCTAAAAAGTAAAATAGGCATAAAAGCTAACACATTTTCAACTGGCAAGTGGGGGAAAAGGCTATATTAAGCATCAGACACACACATACACACACCAAGGTCAAAGGTCAAGGTCACGACTCAAGGTAACCGGAAGTGGCATCAAACCCCCCAAGGTCATCAGATGTGGTATCACGACCCCCCCCCCTCGGTCAAAGGTCAGAACATCACGAAAGTTCCTGTAAAATATACCAAATTTCCTGTAAATTCTACATGGCTAGGCATGATTTTTTACGTCAAGGTCAATGGTAAAGGTCATGAAACACGATCGCCTTTGCCCAATTTTGCGTGACCCTTCAAACCAGATAAATTCTCACTTGTGGTAAAATAGTGTTGAAAGTCCACATTGTCCCTCTAAAGATACTCTTGATAGTAAAAAGTGCTAAAAGTTGATAATTTATCTTCTAAAGACAGTCTTAACAGTAAAAAAAGTTAAGGAAGTGCTAAATTTTCCCTCTAAAGACACTCTTAGCAGTAAAAAGTTGAAAAGAAGCTGATTAGTTTTATGTGGGGGAGTTTCAAAGGTCAAGATCACGAGTCATCAACAACTTGCATCCTCCGCTTTTAACCCAAACCATGTAAATTCTATCAAATTCCATGTAAATTCTACGTTCACTGGAGGGGCCTGTCCTCTACACCTCATGCTGCCCCGAATCAGCGGAGATGACGCCAACCCCACTTTGCGAACACGCGACCTCCTCCCGTCAACGTGTATTCGCACCTTCTGTGGGGTAAATTGATTATAATTTTGTATAAACTTTATGCATACACCATATTACCCCAAACTCAACTGGTCGAACGATCTACCAATATACCAACCTATAACCTCATCGTTATATATAACGTGAAATGTGCAATAAACAAACGCAGAACGTGAAAGGTACGTCAAAACATATATAAAAACGTTTAGATACATTCCACGTTTATGTTTGGATGTTCTCACCAAGTTCCTCATCATGTTTGTATGTTTTCTTCACGTTCTTAGAAGATGATATGAAACATACAATAAACGTTTCTAGATCAAGGCAGAAACATCTAAACATCTTTAATCCATTGGTAAGACATTCATCACTCGTATTTTGAAGGTTCCAATTAGGTTCTGTGATCCTGTTCAGATGGGTTCCCACGATCTATATTATGTACCTACTCTTTAATATGTGAAATATATCCGAATTGAAACTACTTACAACGAGAAACTTTCTTTTTGAACTTAAGAAAATAAAGAAGACCTCAGATTATTAGAGTGTGTTAAAGTATGGAGAATCTAGGTAAATATGGTGATATTAGAAAGAAAATGATAAAGTTTGCGGCTACTAAAAAAGATAACCAATCCAACGTATAATATCTACACGAACTGTTTAAACCCTTCATTGAACAGTTAATAAAAAAATTGAGCTAAATCCATCGTGAATGCTGAGAAGGACATAGATGGTGGGGAAACCTTGAATGAAAAATGGAAATACGAATAGGGGAGTGATGATGACATGAAGATGCATACAACCGAAAGGACACGTGGTCCTCAGATGAAGAAGAGAAAAGACACCATGTTACGAGCACTAGCAATGGATCTGAATCGTTCAACACAAGTCTTCCCACCAGCTCAGATTCCTCTCCATTGTTCTATACACCTTTTAAGACAAAAAGACGGGGACTCAGCTGACCGAGGCACGTTTCAGTCATTGGAAGGGCTTTTCAAGGAACAAAAGTTGGGTGAGATACCAAAGTATTGCTTACATAGATTTTTCCGAACACCACATGATAACGATTATGTGTTTGGATTACGATACAATATGGATACGAGTGACCTCACGATTTGGAATAAAACTATGAAAATCGATAATGACATACTGTTGGCAGGAGAGAAGTACCGAGGGCGTAATCAGTTGTGGAGTTTGGTAACTCAAAATGGACGCAATACGAAACATACGAGCCCGATATCCTGACTTCATACGCATCGATTCTGAAAGACAGCAATTCATATACCGCAACACTGATCCCAACTCGGTAATGCCGAAATCAAACCGCGGATACAAGTATGTAAACATTGGGAGTATATGAAGAAGGAGAAAAGCAGTTCGAGTATTAGGAAAGAACCCGATGTAACGGATAAAGCAAAGTTTGAAGGAGAATATGCCGAATCGGGGACTGATGAATCTGAGTCGGAAGCTACATCGGAATATGCCGACCCAAATGAAACGGTGGATAGGCTGAGATTGTTGTGTGCATCAATCATCATTGTGGTGTGAAGATGATTATTAAGAGGAAATTACGGAAATTCTAGCAGTGTTGGAAAAGAGACTTCATAAAATCCGATGAATTGAGGAATATACATCGAAACCTAACCCAGTTAGGAATTTTGCGCGGTTGATTTTGCGCGGTTTAACATGCTATAGTTTTGTTTGATATCAATAAAATTATAAAAAAAAAATGTTCACATCGCAATGAAAGAATGCATACCAAACGCATTCAGTAAAAAGTCAAACGTAGAAGTTACATAGAATTTACACGAAATATGCTATATATTACATGAATTTTCGTAATGTTCCCACCTTTAACTGGGGGATCCATGACATCACATCTGCTGACCTAGGGTTCATGCAACTTCCAGCATTCTTGATTCGTGACCTTGACTAATGACCTTGACCTTTGACCTTGGTGTGTGTGTGTGCATGCGTGTGTATCTGATGCTTAATATTGCTTTTCCCCCTACCCCGGCAATTGTAATGGTTACTGCTTTTTTTAGATTATATAAGAGATAGCTGTTGCAGTTCACGATAGAGGTGTGAGCCTCAACATTGGAAGTGACTGAACTCTATAGAAGACTGGTGTCGACTAGGTAGACGCTTTAGCTACTAGTTTTTTTAAGTGATTCTTCATCTGGTTCACTGGAGTTGTCTTCTTTCAGACTGTCAGGACCGACTAAGATTCTTGAGTGAAATCAACCAAGCCAGAGACCTGAGGGAAAGAGAAGAGAGAGGAAACGGAGGGTGTAAAGCAATACACGAAAAAGTTATTGAATTGATCAGCAGTTTCAGAGTCATCCAAAATGACAGCTTTGTTATACTAGAGACAGGTAGATGCTAATTTTTTACTTCTGTGGAAATAAAGGATTGTAGGTTGTTTCTTGCCACGAAAGACTAAGTCTTTTTTGAAGTTAAGTATTGCTTGCCATAATGCCAGGGACATCATTTTATCCTGCCATTTTTGTAAAAGACTAAGAGTACTGTTGGGTGTGGGATTAGAAAATTATTTTGGACGCCCTTTTTTTGATAATAGTTATTTACAATATTAAGCTGCGAGTCTTCATCAAGTTATAATAACTCTCCCTCCAGTCGATGTAGAAAATGATGTCGCTGATTTGAATGTAATCAGCGTTTTTAAAGTTCCTTCTGATAAGTTTGCTGTGTTTTGATAGTATCATCGACAGCGATGGTAAGAAACTAGCTCATGATCAGTGTTTCTGAAAGGAGATGAGTATATGACACTATGGAGTAACTGAGAAACTAAGAATAAATGCTGCTAGCATAGTTGCGGAGAAAGATAAGAGGAATGCCATCAGGCACACAGAAGTCTTCCTTTATAGACAGAATATTGGAAGAAATATAAGCAATGCAGAAATGAACAGTGCCTGATTGTGAAGGAATCGGAGTGGGGAAATAAAAAAGAAGGAACGAAAAAGAGAAGAAATAGTTCAGATTCGAAACAATACCAGAATAATCAAGCGAGAAAGGGCCATCTTTTTTGAGGGTACTCAAAGGAATGAGATTATTTTAGAATTACATACTTGCAAATGCTGCCCTCTCACTGTGATTCAAAGAGTTTAAAGCTTTAAGGCAGTTTTATCCATTAGTCTGTTTATCCTGTAACTGTTACAGTCAGATGCCCAAATAAACATGTTGTAAAATTACATCTCGAAAGGTATCCTTCTCCTACTATTAGGATACGTTAATTTTGCTCTTTTGGATCTGAGTCGGCTGTATGTTCTGGTTATGATGCGAGCACTGCTGTCTAGCGTTCAGAAAATGGAAAGGCTTGAATAATGGCCCAAGCATCTAGAAGCGCACTAGCACTCGCCATTAAGTTCAGATTGTTGGCTTTCCATGGCGTCTAATTTTCGGCATCTGATTTAGTACATGTTATTAGTGAAAAAACATTTCAGTTCCGCTAACAAGCTCCATATTGCGCATGGAAGCTGCTCACATACTGTAATTGCCAAATCCGCCGGGAGACACTCCCAGAAGTGACGACGTATAGCCATGGTGACGTCATCAAAATGGCCACCACATGAGAGATTATCTCCGGAACTAAATGATCAATCCTATCGTGTGAACTATTGTTGGACAGATAACTTAATTTACTAAAAGAAATGCCTGAACAATATATGCCATTAATCTATTAGTTTTTGTTTAATCTGAAGAAAAACATAATATGATTGCTGTGCAATATACTAACACCCAATTATCTCCAGAACTAATCGATTAATCTTTTCGTGCTGAATATCGTTGGAAAGGTAATTTAATTTGCTAAAAGAAATGTCGGAACAATGTACGCTGTAAATCTATTAGTTTCTGCCTATTTTGAAGGAAAGCACATTATAACATCCTCAAAATGGCGACCATGCAATATACTAAATCTCGTGTTTCTCCAGAACTAACTGATCAATCTTATCTTGTGACCTATCGTCGGAAAGATAATGTAATCTATAAGGAAATGCCTGTACAATGTATCCCGTAAATAATTTAATTTTTGTTTAATGTGAAGGAAAACATAAAACGCATGTATTTATTGATGCTTTATAGCATATGGTTCTTTTCGAAACAGTAAATTATTAATGCTGTGTCGTATTGTTCACAGTGCGTTACTTGAGCAGTGGCCTTCACAGGCACACGGTAGTGTACAGCAAAGTCATTGTTTAAGATGACGTCTCGTACCTCTCTTAGTACACTAGCAAATCTATAGAGGCTACGTTACTCCAGCAGTTGTCATCCATCCGAGAATATCACTTCAGCCGATTCTTGTTGTCTCCCCTTAAACGACTGTCTGAACTGTCATGTCATCACCCTGATTCTGATAACCTCATTCTGCAGAATATGATGTCCTGCGATGCTAACCTTGTGTACGTACCTACTTTGTTTTACAAGCGATGACTTCAGAATGCTTTCTGCCTTCCTGGTGTTGCAACAAAGTCCTGAACAAAGTTTTCATTCTGGCCACCACTACTTGCTAACTCACAACCAATCATTGAAATTACAGCCATTTCTATGTGCAGCTTTGTGATGATAGATCGGCCTTTAACTGGTGTCTGTGATGGATTAATCTTCTTAAGAATACTCAATATAATGTTCATGGCACGGCAAACCATGGATAAGGAATTCACATCATATAGTGGGAGCAGAATTGATGTGCATTTACCTTTCAAACCTTCATGGATCTTTTGACGGGAATGGAAGGCTACTCAGGATAACACTTTACCTTCGTGGCAGCCTTGCTTCTGGTGGATTCTGACAAGTTCATCATTTCCACTGGTGTATCAATGGTTTTTTCTTCGTTGGTGTAATTTACCATTGGTAACGGTGCATCACATGAACTTGTAGTTATATGAGGAAGACTTGTGGATGACTCAGGCAAGCCCATTCTGCTTTATTCTTCCATTGTTCTAGGTTGAAACTGGTTGTCAAAGACATACCTACTGGTGGGTGAAAGATGAAACATGCAAGTTCCATGGAATGAGTTCACCGATGTACAGAAGGCTGTGTTATATTCTATATTATCAATTACAGCACAAGTGACTACATTATAGGCAACAAAACGCAGAATTAAACCAACTTTAATTACACATATAAAGTGGTAATAATTAAGTATAGATTTTGTTTTCATTCAAATTAAACAAAAGAGACCTACGGCATACATTGTCCTTGCAGTTCTTTTGGCAAATTAAGTTATATTTCCAACAATAGGTCTCTGGATAAGATTGATATATTTGTTACGGAGATATTACAGATTAGTGTATCGCATGGCGGTCATTTTTATGATGCTCAAATATGTTTTTCTATATTTTAAACAAAAACTAATATACGTACGGCAAACAATGCTCTGGCAATTCTTCTAACAAATTAAATTATCTTTCCAACGATAGGTTAGATTATAAGATTGATCTATTAGTTCCGGAGATACACGAGAATTAGTATATAGCATGTTGGCCATTTTGAGGACGTCGTAATGTGTGTTCCTTCAAACGCAGACACCAATACTTACGGCATACATTGTTCAGGTATTTCTTTTAGCAAATTAAATTACCTTCCCAACGATAGTTCGCACGAAAAGATTGATCGAAGAGTTCCGGAGATAATTGAGAATTAGCATATCACACAGTAGTCATATTATGTTTTTCTTCAGATTAAACCAAAACTAATAGATTTACGGCATACATTGTTCAGGTATTTCTTTTAGCAGATTAAAGTATCTTTACAATAATAGGTCGCACGTTAGGATTGATCGCTTAGTTCCGGAGATAATAGACATTTAGTATGTCGCATGGTGGCCATTTTGATGACGTAAACACGGATTACGTCACGGATTACGGATTACGGATTACGTCGTCACTTCCGGGTGTATCTCCCGGTGGATTTGAAAACTACAATGTGTGTGCAGCTTCCATGTGCAATATGTAGCTTGTTGCTGGAACTGAAATGTTATGGCACTTTTTGTCGCTAACAGCATGTACTAATTGTTGTTGTTCAAATCAAGACATTATCAATGTTTGGGCGAAGGCTAGTTACTGCTTCTCTAACCCGAGACATTAAACCGTCGTTTTCTAGTATTCTATACCAACTAATAATGCGACAGGAAGCTTAGGAAATTGTATAGATCTAAGGGGGTTGACTGAGTAGGCAACAGAACGTCTTGCTATGGATAAAGGATTTCAATGTGAAAAACGCTTCTCAACACCGTTGATGTCGTACTTATTACTTATAACTACTACTTATTACTAGCTAATTTCACTCAGATAAAATAATTTATGCGATCCTTGTTCCCTGGAATTGGAGTTCAAATTATAGTTCGTTGGGTTCGAGTGAACTCTAATCTGTTTTAATTCACGTACCTTTACAGCTGTGAGCATGGGAATACGAGCTCTAATGTTTTTTCTAAACGCCGAGCCGTTTTTGTTCAGTTAATATTGTAATTGAGTCTTATCTAAAATTAAAAAAAACTGTCTCGTTATCTACTAAACTCTGTATACATTGTATACACTAAACTCTGTATACACTCACTGAATAAAAAAAAAAATAATCTAAATAGGCCTAAACTAAACTAACGCATCGTGCTCACTTGTTTCTGTTTTACAATCAAATGTATTATAACGGGCACTTTATTGAAGAAATAATTTATCAGCGATAATTAATTTATACCAAAGAAACGATTTTATGTTTTAAAAAAACTGATTTACAATTATATTTTCATAAAGGTGCTCACAATCAAAATTTACACGAAAGCAAAACAATAAAATCAATAGGGGTGATAAAAACCACATAATGGTAAAGCGACTCATCATGTTGTTGCCGGGCAAAGTAGTGATATCTAAGCCAAAATGACTGCCACCAACTTTTCCATCCATATTATGATCACTCAATCTTAACTGACACCTTGCTGGTGACGGGTTAAGCTTGAATGATCAGGGATCATACCACAAACTTGGTGACATCCAATTTGACTCTGTTATCACTACGTTCTACGGCAAAACTTGTTGGATCCCTTTTCCTTTGTGGGGTTTTTGTATGATGAGCTTATTCAGTTACAGTTGAAGCTGCGTTCCGCAAATCGTCTTGCTCCCCACCATACATAGGGCAGAAAAAGGGTCCCGAGTGCAGTTTACTGAAGAGCTACTGCAGAGCTTGCTCATACAAATTAATTTTTACCTGTAATATGCTGGTTATTGATCTTAGAAAAAACATTCAAATTGACCATTCTGTATAGATGACCTTCAACTTGTCGCATTATCGGCTAAGGGCAATCTCCGATACCTTTATCGTTTGATGAAATGAACAGTGGAAACCGAGCATACAAGTAAGTAGGTAGGAGTTGTTTCGCCCAACATCATAGCCTGACCAATTCTTACCCGGCAAAAATAAAACATAATAAAGGGAATCTTTACAAAGTCCGACATAAAATTAATTATTCATTTCATGGGGTGGTTGCAGTTGTGAGTTTTTAGTATTGCCCTTTGTGGAGCCAATTTAGCAGCTACAGGGACTCCAAATGATGCTCTAATTGTTTAGATCAGTGCATCTAATCCACCACAAGCGGTTTAATGCAAAAATTCAGTCCAACACAACGGAAATATATTCTGTGAAGAATTAATATCATAAAAAAAAATTCAATTCTTTCCTGTCAAAATAAATATTCGCAATTTGGTGATTCAATTATGATTTTGAGCAGAAAATAACTTGCATCTAAGAAAAACATAAATAAGTGCAAATATAAATTCCGTGATTTAACGCTTCTAAAATGTTTTTTTTTTATTTAACAACTTCGTCTCAAAAAAATATCACAATTTGTTATGTCGGGTCCACTAAATACTTTCTGGTTTGTATCTTAGGTTTGTATCTTTGGTTTGTATCTTTGGTTCGTAACGTGTTTGGGTCACGAGGTAAAGCTAGAACGTAAGACTTGCAGTCAGTTTCGCCTTGGACCGCCTAGGTACGCTAGCTTGCACCCACTGAGAAACTTAGGGCTCTTCCCTAGGCCGCCTTGCCGATCCCACACAATGCTTGGGGCATTGCTGGCCGTACAGAACATTCCCGGGAAGCTAGACCACTCAATTCGACCCTGTTTCATGCAGGCAAGTTTATATTGAACTTTAGAGTAAGGGGCATGTTATAACTCAAGGCATAGGTTAACACTGTCTTCCTTTTCCTACTTTTGTTCAAACTGAACAAACTGCAAATGTGCTGGGATGGAAGCTGTCGTCCCAACATCGGATGACCCGGAATTATTTTATAGTTTTTGAGTGGAGAAAAGGTTGAGTCAGTATAAAGAAGATGATGTACCTATAACATTCTTGCTGATGGGTACACCACTGGTAGGTGGCGATTGTGCATCCCCCATGCAAACGATCCTGAATAGAAGTAAGACCTAGTTTTAGCAGGCATTTAATACAAAGAAGTAAATAGGTACCATGAAACCACTTATTGAAGTGCTTCTGACATAATATAAACCGATTTTAATAATAAAGCCTGTATGGGCGGCAGCTATGAGAATAGTGATTAACAATAAGAAGGAAAATTTGGAGCAGATTCATGAAATTATACTAGGAGGGTAATTAAAAAAGTCTAATTTAGAAAAGAGCCTAGAATGTGAAACAGTATAGAAAGCATTCGTGAAATCAAAGACTGTAAGGTCAAAAGAAAAAACAAAGTAGAGAATTATTGTATCGGACTCACAGCTGGAAAGAAAACGTAGGAATACGTGAGAGGAAACATTGCTGGGAGGCAGGAAGACGTTTGAAGTGAATGTAGTGAACAAAACGATTGGAGTATACAAGATGCTCAAAGAACTTGAAGTGACACGAGTTAGAAACGTTTAATTAAAGATTAGATGAGTAGCAAATAGATGAGTAAGCAAATACGTGGGCTTCTTTCCACAGAGAGCGAAAACAGCATGAAAGATTGTCGCAGTGGAAATAGAAAAAAAAAAGTTGACGAGCTGAATCCAAAATATGCTCCCACCATAAACTGAGACCAAAACGGAGTACTTTCCTCATCGACGCATCAAAACGAACCTTAAAACTACTGAGAAAAGGAGCTTCACCCATGGAGGACGGAAGGAACGTCCATGAGTTAACTACCCTTTGACAGAAAAGGGATTAGGGAGCATTAAACTTGGATGTACAGCCAAGCAGCTTGAGGTTGTACACCAAGATTATGAAAACGGTTGATTTAAAGAGGTTACAATATTTGTATCAATAACACCTGTTAATAGTTTAAAAGTAAGAATGGCATCACCTCTACTGAAACAATTGCGAATAGCTTTGAGTCGAAGATGTCGAAGACGCTGCTGGTAGATAAGATGATGGTCGGCCTGCCCTTGCAATTCTTAAGTTTGTCAAGGTTTTAGCTTACAAGGAAGGCAGAACTGCGAGCAGTATTCAATAGTAAGACGAATAAAGGTTCTATACAAAGTTCAAAATAGTTAAGGATCGAGCAAGGTAACTTATGGAGGATGAAATGCGCTTTGCGTATGTCATGCAGATCACAGAAACCTTGAATGGTAAATTTAAGTTTGTCATCCATGATAATGCCTAGATTGTGATGGAAAGTTCTTACTCCAGTCAGAATGTAATTTTTGCGTGGGTGAATAAAATTACAGTGCAGAACTTTACTTTAATGGGGTTAAGTGATAGATAATTTTTTGTTTTCAAGTGTGGAGGCAGCCCAAACCGTGTTAAATAGAGAATTGCATGCAGTGCCGAGAAGTTTGAAGTCATCTGTTTAACGTAATATATTCCAACTATTCAGATTTGGTGGAAAGTAAGACATTAAGATATTAAAAAGCAAGGGCCTGAGAACGGAGCCCTTGAGACTCCAGATGTGACAGTGATCCAAACAGTAATTACACATCTCAGTTTATCGCATTGCTTACAATCAGAGAGATATGACTAGTTCCAGACAGTAGTAGAGATTTTAGATTCGAGAAAACGAATTTTATTGATAAGACGAGCATGATAAATTGAATCAACAGCTTTCCAAAAAAATAGAGAAAAAAGTCACAAGTAATACTATTGCTGGCAAACGTAGAAACCTGATAACCCAGTTTGGGTTCATCCTCCCAGTAAACAAAACAACAACAAATGTTTGATAGGTACCGACTAAATTCATGAGACATGAACGACCACGTATAAAGCCGTGCTGAGTAGAATACAGTATATTGAGTTTTTCATTTTCTTGGTTAAATGTTCTGTACAGTAAAGAAAACCTTCCAGGATGTTTAAAACAATTGGAAGAAGGCTTATGGGTCGATAATTGTTGACAAGAAAGCGAAAACCATCTTTAGGATAGCGTCTGCCTCCTTCCAACATGATGGAAAATGGCAAGCATGGATTGAAGTACACAACATTTCAAAAAATATGTTACGAGAGACTGGGCTTGGTTATTTTTAAATGCCGAGTCTTCATCTGGCCCACTAGAGGTATTGTTTTTCAGACTGTGAAGTCCACTCTTGATTCTTGTTGAGTGGAATTGAACAATCCTGAGACCTGAAGGAAAGAGAGGAGAGAGGAAACGGAGGGTGTAAAGCAATGCACGCAAAAGTTATTGAGTTGATCAGCAATTCGAGAGTCATCAAAAGTCATAGCTTTTTAATTTTAAATAGAGGTACTTAAGTAGGAATAAGGGCTGTTTCTTGCCACGAACGACTGTGTTTTTCGAAGTTAAGTATTGCTTTCCGTTTGCCAGGGACAGCATTTTATCCTGCCATTTCGTACTGTTGGGTGTGGGGATTTAAAAAAAAACAGGGGGGGCCCTTTTTTTGAGAACACTTATTTAAAATATTAAGTTGCGAGTCAGCATCGGGTACTGATAACTCTCCCTCCAGTCGATGTAAAAAATGATGCCGTTGATCAGAATGTAATCAGCGTTTTTAAAGTTCTGCCTGAAAAGTTTGCTGCATTTGATAGTGTGATCGACATGGTTGGGAAGAAACTATTCACAATCACTTTTTCTTAAAGGAGACGAGAGTTTGACAGTAATTACAGTAACTGTGAAACTAAGAAGAAATGCTTACAGAACAGTTATGGAGAAAGAGGAATGCTATCAGGCACAGAAAATTCTTCCTTTAGAGGCAAAATTTCGGAAGAAACTTAGAAATGTAGAAATGAACAGTGTCTGCTTGTGAACGAAACGGGGTGGTGAAATAAGAAAGTAGGAACAAGGACGAGAAAAAAATAATTCAGCTTTGAAACAATGACAGAATCATCAAGCGAGAAAGTCTTCATTTTTACGGCTTCTCAGGGGAACGGGAATATTTTAGAATTACATATTGCAAATGCTGCACTCTCGCTGTGATTCACTGTGATTCTATTTTAAGGCTGTTTTATCCCTCAGTCTGTTCATCCTGTAGCTGTTACAGACGGATGCCTAAATAAACACGAACTGTGTCGGCTGTTTGTTCTGGTTCATGACCAAAGCATCCAGAAACACGCTAGCACTTTGCTGTCAAGTTCATACTGTTGACTTTCCATTGCATCTAATTGTTGGCGTCTTGTTGTTGTTCAAATCAAGACATTATAACCAGAGAAATTAAACATTCGTTTTATGGTATTGAATACCAAATATTATCGCGGCAGAAAGTTTTGGAAATTGTACAGATCAAAGGGGTTTACCGAACAGACAGCAGAAAGTCCTGTTTCAGATCTTTTAATAAGGATTTCAATACGAAAAACATATCTTAACAGCGTTGATTTCAAGCTAATTACTTATTACTACTAATACTACCTTTTTACTAGCTAATTCCACTCAGATAAATAATTTATGCAATCGATATGGTTAAAATTTAACATGCTATTTTCGTGAACGTGGGAACAGGCCATCTGTTATCAAAATCATATCAAAAACCAAAACCGGTAAAACGGGCCGCTAGGTACCGAATGGTTGGGCCCTTCAAAGGAGTGATATCAACACACCAAAACATTCCCCAAGTTAAATGTCCAAAGTATTATTCGGTGCGATTAAGTTAGCGAATATTTTGGTTTGTTGATATCCCTCCTTTGAATGGCCGAACCATTCGGAACTTGGCGGCCGCTTTTACCAGTTTTGGTTTTTGATATGATATCAGTAGGGTATAATACGATATTAAGTCAGCTATATACCCCCACTTCTGGTCACCTGATCAAAATGGGGTAATGATTCACTTCCATTCACCTGATGAAAATTAGGGGGGCATCACTTCCGGTTTTCGTCAAACTGGAGGAGGGTGGAAAAGTATCTTTTAAAACCTTTTTTTGGTTTTTTATCGTATTCGTCAAGATGGCGGATGGTGGAAAAGAGCCTTTCATTAGTTTTCGTTGATATGGAGGAGTGGTGCTACCTCCTATTACGTCACTTCCGGTCACGGGGTCAAAGTGGAGGTATTGACGTAAATTCCGTTCACATGATCAAAGTGGGGGTTCCGGCGGGCCGTCGACCTGGAAGAGGGTGGGGAAGTACCTTTTGCAACCTTTTTTCGTTTTCGTCGATCTGGTGGGGGGTGGGAAAATGCCTTTTGCTATCTTTTATTTTATCCCTTTCATGTATCTGGAGCAGGACAGAGAGTGGTTTTTGCTACCTCATATGTCGCTGTTTATCGGATAAAAAAGGGAATTAGAAAAAGAAATGGACTCTTGTTCTTTTATCCTCACTGGCAAAGACTCTGACTTGAGATTTAATCTAAATACTCCGATTCATTTGGACCCTGAAAAAGCTACGAATTGGTTCTTATTAATTTAGACACGTCTAACAGCATATACAACATTGATTTAAAAAATAACGAAATTAAATACACCCTAGATGGTCGTATAACTTGGCAGAACGTGAACTCCCGGAACTTACCAAATTGAAGATTTGAATAAATTTCTCAAAAAATCGATAGATAAAAATGGTCATGACAGAGAAGCTATTTCGATTCTTCCTAACATAAACACTCTAAGAACCAACTTCATAATTAACGATTCAAACTACAGAATAGCCTTTACGGGTAAAAAGAGCTTGACTCGAGTCTTGGGGTTTCATTTAGGAACCTACTTAAGGAGTCGAGAAAGTCAAAATACAGTCGAAATAATAAATATAGACACAATTGTTGTGCAAATTGACATCATTGCAAATTCTTACGTAAATGGTGACACTCGACCTACTTTATGTTCGTTTTATCCAAATTCACCTCCGGGTTTCAAAATCATCGAGTCTCCGCATAATTTAATCTATTTACTCATTACTATGAAGTTAATCAGAAGTATAAAAGTGTGGCTTACATCTCAGACCAACGAGCCGGAGGAGGCAGGAGGTACAGATGTATGAGCCTCAATTTGCCCCCCCCCCCCCAAACGAGCCATTGAATCTAAATGGCGAGAGCCTAACGGTACGACTTCATTTAAAATCTAAAAATTATTTTAAAAAAGGACAAAATGCTCATGTTTGGAAAAAAGGAAAAGGATTCTTTTGTAACTTTAATAATACAAATTTTAATAATAATAAAAACACAAGCAGTTTAATGCCTAAAAACAAAGCTTTCATCAAATTTATAACAACGGCTAGAAATTTAGCATTGTAGAAGACTATTTAAAAATCAACGAACCTTTATTGTTGGGCTCGTCGATCGAATCTTACACCTATCACGAATATAATCCCATCGTCAGTTCGAATCTCAATAACGTAAATTCTAAAATTCGAATACATGTGGAACACCAAGATTTATTTCTGCACATTGCCAACAGTCACCCCTTGATTAAAGAGGCAGGTTGCTGAAGAACGATGACTCGATTTATGCCGATGTTGAAGCAGCGACATTGATTAATATAATTCCTATATTCTTGTTTTCTAATATAAAATACCATCTAGGTGATAAACAAGTAGACGAGTTAAATTATCCGGGATTTGGTACCCTAATGAAAGGGCTGCTCTCTTCCGGATCGGCGGAACAGCCGGCATTGCTCGGTCAGTGCTGGGCATTGGAAAGTCTAGCTTCTGTCGCTGCTGATCTAACTGACAACTTGAGATTCAAACAGCGGCACGCATCTATCATCTTGAAACAACTCCCAAAGGAAGTTTTACATTCGCTATTCCCTTGAAACACATATTGAAATTTTTTGAAAATTACGACAAGCTAATTTAGGTTAGTAAACACGTGTTCACTTGCATGAGGACCAGTGATACAAATGCCATCTTCGAAGCCGCAGCCGCGGCCAATGGTAACGATGTTCTCAGTAGCATTTCTTTGCTCACCCCCACAATACCGCATCGGACGATCAAAAACCTAAATTTTACAATCTCATAGATAACGGAACTATGGTGGATTTTGGATTTAGAAACTGGCATTACGATAGCTGCGAGCTCCCTCAAAATACCAACACCTGCCACGTGCTGACTACTTCCACGGTTGATAAACTTAGGTGGATAGCTATAACTTTTCAAACAAACACACAGGACGCTTTAGGTAAAAATCCGGCCGTGTTTGACCACTGTGACGCTCACGTGACTCTAAATTCTGAAAGATATCGGTTTTCTGAATACCAATTTTGCCACTGGAGAGTACGTCTGCTTGTACAGAATGGCGCAGCAATTTAGGCAGCTGTGTTACGACACCAACGATTTGATTTTCGACTTGCCCAGGTCAAGAAAGCCTATCCAGTCGTGGTGTTGGATTGCTCCAAACAGTCCGATAGGCTGCAATCAGGAATCGTGGATGTACATATCAAACTGAAGTTTAGAGCAGCGGTGCCAGCAAACACTGAATGTCAAGCTCTGTTCATTGGCGACAGGAAAATGAATCTAAAATTGGAGAGAGGCAAAGTCGAAGTTGTTTATTATAAAAAAGATATGGCGCTCAAAACTAGAACGCGATATAAGAAAGGTGGCTTTTTGCTGTTTGCGTTGCTAATGGGGGTGATATCTGTCGTAAAAAAAGCACAAAATGACGCACACATTCCTGCTGAACTCGTGCGACATCGTAAGCAATTGGAAGGTTCCAGCTCGAAGAAAAAAAAATAAACGGGAAAGGAAGCCAAAAAAAATTGTCCCGTGGCAAAGGTTTTTACTTAAGACCTCCCAGGGTTTAATCGACTTTGATAAACCTTTAACGTACCATGATTTAAACCGATTGGCTAGAGTAATGAAAATTCCGAAATTTAAAGTTTACCTTCAGTGTAGACATGCTTCCTTTAAAACTTAAGCCTATTGATGAAAACGGAATCGTAAACTTGGAATGTTTCCACGATGGAGATGGAAGTCACTGGGTAGCCTATTCTGCCATTTTCGGCGAACCCTGTCATTTCGATAGTTTTGGAATCATGGGTCCTCCCCGGTCCGTGGTTAACTACTTGGGGCCAGGAATTAAATACAATTACGAACGCGTGCAAAACTTTGACCAGATTTGGTGCCGGTACTTTTGTTTATTTTTCCTAAGCACCTTCTCTAAGGCTCGTAATTACGAAGCTGTTTTAGACAGGATGAAATCTATTGAAAAGTGACGTGCAAATCAAACTGGAAATAAACGTCTTCCCTACCAAAATCTTCGACCGTGTGTACCATAATGGCCGAATCATTTTCTATTTCGTAAGGAATGTCGAAAATAATAGTCGTCAAATGCGCTTCCTTTGTTTTAGTAATGAGAAAGTTTTTTGTTCCCACTATACATTTAACAATGACTTCTATGCTCGGATCATCGCAGTATAAAATTGCTTTACAAATTAAACTAGAACTTCTACTTATGTAGTTCACGATAGATCAGAAATTTTTCACGCAGAAACTGATTAGCATGAAACAATTTTCGGGTGCAAATTTCTTCGTAGCCGCGTCACTAGGTGAAGTTGGCTCGCTTAGAATTCTAATCGGTTTGTTCAAGGCATCAAAGTATATCTTCCGATCATCTTGTATCAAGCAATTGCTATCGACGAATATCTTTGTAGCGGCGTCACTCGGTAAAGTAGGTTCGGTTAGATTTCTTATCGGTTTGTTAGTTGCATTGAAGTATACTTTTTTTGCTCATCCTGTAATAGGCAATTCCTGTAACCGTACACTTTTGTCGCCATGTCTGCAGCGTTCCGGGGAAAAGCCACGTCCTTAATTAGCTTCTTCTTTGCGTAGAATTCCGTCAAACCCGTCTACGTACAATGTGTATTTTCGATGATAGAAATGGTCAAAGCCAATTCATCGGAGAGAAGAGTAATGGATGGAGGCAAGTCGGTTTTAAGTTTCTGAACAACCATTGTCAGAGTACCAATCTGAGAACAATTGACGGCATCTTCGGGTTTGATAGCGGCTCCTACTTTATTCAACCGCTTGCTTTGCATATCGTAGTTTTTTTCCGGGGGGGGGGGGGGGGTAAAAGATATCCAAGTCCTGACTCACCTCTCGGACCGACTCCTATCGAATCATTTTCTCTCTCTCTTTTCAACGGTTGTCCAAATTTGTTGCCCGACATCCACTTTTAAACTTTTGCAACGTGCCGATGATAAAAAATATTTTACGTATATAATAAAAGGAATAAATAGATCAAAATGTCTCAACCATCCTTGTAAACGAATCTTTCGAATCTCTTGCAAAAAAATTGCTGAAAGTTAAAATCGAGAATGATACAAAGATTAAAAATGGCGTAAAGTTTTCGTTATCTCCTTTCGTACAATTTAAGAATTTAAATGGTTTGGGGACTACCGTTTCGGATGAAAAATCAAAATATAAAGGGTGGATTTCACCTAGCGACCCGGAAATTCAAAAAATGTTGAAAAATCTTAAACGGTACATCTGCTTGAAACTAAATATCGATTTTGACAATCAAAAACACGTGTCTTTGACTACGTTAAATTATACCAATTCTATGCATTCGGCTTCTTCCTGTTACTCCTCTTGCGAAAAGGCGAACGAGGGTCACGGAGATAAGCCACTCTGTCTTAGAACTTGGGTGTACGAGAATTTTCACAAAACTAAAAGAAAACTTAATAAAAATGTTATTGACAAACGTTGGTCTAACTTGCCATCTTTCAACGCTTTAAATCTGATGGAAGTCACTGGGAAAATTACCGCGGTGTACATCACCGACGAGTCTCCCAACAACGTGAAATTATGGTGCAACGTAGATTTTAGAGTAGCTCATTCCGATACTTCCGAAACATTTACTGAGTCTTTATGAGTTTGGTATCTCCGTAAACATTTAAAAAAAAGGGGAAATAAAACAACGCGATGGAAAATAAAAACTACGACTTTTTCGTACCTAAGAAAGAACCTAAAAATAAACCGTTCCTACCTTTGAATATCAGATGTCTAATTATAGGCCCCGCGAATTGTGGAAAAACTAACTTGCTGTTTAATTTCACCTGTAATGAAAGATGGCTCGATTACGATCAATTATTTATTTTCAGTAAAACTTTATGTCAACCAGTCAACCAAAGTACAAAGCTTTGCAGTCTGTATTTACCAAACTTGAGAAAAAAATAGGCCAGAACGTAGCATTTTACACGATTCTCAAATTGATTCAATTCCGCCCGAAGAAATAGACCCTAAATTTTGAAACCCGATTCGTTTTGACGATTGCCTTTTGGACAAACAAAAAAAAAAACGGGAAACGTTACTTCGCTCAAGGACGTCATTCAAATGCCGATGTTTTTTATTGCAGTCAATCCTGCATGAGAATTCCTAAACAAGTGGTTAGAGACAACGCAAATTTATTAGTTCTTTCCTCCGTGGATGAGTTAAATTTGAAACACGTTTACGAAAATCACGTTGACCCCGCCATGGAATTTTCGATCTTTAAAACGTTGTGTAGAATGTGTTGGAAAAAGCCTTACGGGTTTTTATCAATTAACCAAACGTTAAACGAGGGGAGATAGAAACATTCGTTTTTACCTATTAAACAAAAGAATGGAGACGAAACAAGAAATCGCAAAACTCAAAAGACATTTAACTAAAAAAATTTCTAAATTAACGTGTGGGAGAGAGAGGGCAAGAAGAATCGCTACAAGAATTTTTAAAACCGGTATAAGCACCCTGACGCCGGTCCTTCGTGTAGCCACTCAAACTAAGCCGGTTAAAATCACTCTATCCATGCAAACTACGCCAATTAAAAACACTCTAGCCACGCAAACTACCCCAATTAAAGCTAACAAAGAGGTAGAAAGTGACAAGGATGACTACGAAAAGGATTTATCGTCGACTTCTTCCGGTGTCACTACTCCTAGTGAGAATCCCAGATTTAGTCCCGCCGAATAATCAAGTCCACTGATAATGCAAATTTCTCCCGAGGCCAAAACTGAATACGCCACTACGAACACCGGCCCTAAAGTTATCCCCCCATATTCCGTGGTGCAAGCTAAACGCATTTATACTTCCCCGGAGCTTCCCGACATGCCACTCTCCGGTCTCTCGATAGTTTGTTACCCGGTCTGATTATCGGACCAACGGCTGCATATTTCTCGAAAAAATTTTTCGAAATTCCGAAGGAAACTGATTTGGTATTCAGACTTCTGTACTACATGAAAAAAGGCGAGCTGACCATTGGGAATAAGAGGTTACAATTTTTGAAAATAACATTACGGTTGGGGGAAGCAGTGTACGGGGAGACGCGGGCTTTGTAGTTTGCTAGTTTTTAACGAGTTGAAAGAATCCTCCTATTCACCATAAGTTAAAGCAGCTTAAGCGGACATGTTACAAAATACCGACGCCATTTTTATCAACACTGATTCAAAAACTCGTAAACTCAAATCTAATTGTAGCCACCAAGAATGTAACAATGGTTCGTCAGATTTGGGAGGATATGAAAAAACTAAGATAAAGGTGGTGGCATAGTTCAAAAGGCGGGTAGCAGAGTAGATTATAAATATTCCGAAGATTCTAACGACTTGATAATGAGACTCAGACTTTTGTACGAGTCTTCATCGGCCGGTTACAACGGACATAGAAACGAGATGATCGAAATTTTATCAGAAATACAGCAAAGACAAATCATAACAGCGTGGGAGAAAAGAGTGGCTTATCAAAATTCAGGTTTAGATTTTAAAAAAAATTACGTGTAAACAAAAAGAAGCAAAAAAATTATCGAGATGAGATACTGCGTCAAATGAAAGCGTCTCAAAACTAACGGCCCCGAGCCGTCCGTTATTATAACTGCAAAAAAATAACAGACAAATGGATGTTGTATTTGCAAGGTATGTGAAAAGTAAAGAGCTTCCTTTATCCAATCTGGGAAAGGAATCGTAAATAAAATCATAGATACATTACTGCTCGAACTACATTTGCCCAGCTACCAATACTGCGGTTCGGGAACCAAACTGTAAAAAAGAATAGCTCGAGGAGATCCTGGGAGTAATCAACTAGACGAAGCGTACCAAAAACACAGTATAGGTTACTCCGAGGGCTCGGATTTAAAAGATCGGCACGTTGCTGATGAAGTTCTCGTTTCCAAAGCTCAAAGAGTGAGATACTATCCTTCTCTGACAAGGCGGGAAAAACTAGCCACTTCGATCGTTAAGAAGATCATGAAAATGAAACTAAGATTTGGAATGGGAAATACAAAAAAGAATGGAGACGAATTACGCCACTACGAATTACGCCAGATGGAAAGTAATTATACTAGGCCTGAATGATCTTTGGCAGGCTGAAATGATACCGTACGGTAAACTTAATAAAGGGTTTAACTATCTGTTAACCTGTTGTAACGTCATGTCCAAGTTTGCTTTGGCTTTTCCGCTTAAATCTAAATCTGGTATAGACATTACCGACGCTTTCAAGAAAATACTCGTAGGAATGACAGCCCCTAAAAATTTACAAGTCGATTTAGGTAGTGAGTTCTACCGTACAATACTGACTTCAAAGTGCTCCTTAAGCGTCACAACATCAACATGTACTCTACGCATTCGGAGTTGAAGGCGAGCGTGGTAGAACGATTCAACAGAACCCTGAAAACTCGGATGTGGAAAAGATTCACAGGGCGGGGAAGTTATAAATGGATAGATATTATCGAAGAATTAGTTTCCAATACAATGACACCGTCCGTTCTACTACAAAATTGAAACCGAGGGAAGTAACCAGGCGGCACGAACCGTTGCTGAGACGAGTAAAACCTAAAGGACCGTCTAAAAAACCAATATTTATCGTAGGAGATAAAGTCAGAATTTCAGGCCAAAAAATTTTCGATAAAGGGTATCTCCCAAATTTTACCAACGAAGTTTTCACGATTCGCAAAGTTCAAAAAACTGATTCAGTAAGTTATATTTTAAAAGATGAATCTGGCAAACCCATTCACAGGGGCCTTTACGCAATGGAAATTCAAAAAACTTCAGTTCCAGGCTTGTTTTTAGTAGAAAACGTACTACGTAAGAAGAAAGGAAAAGATGGAAAAATGCTCTACTTTGTCAAGTGGAACGGGTACGAGTCAAAAATAAATAGTCAGACCGATACCATTAGCAACCTTTGACTTCCTACCGTTATTTAGGTCTAAATAGATGTGGTATCCGTACAACCCTTTATAGGTCTAAAAAAAATGTGGAAAAAATGCCATATCGATTCGGTACGGAATTTTTTCCCGCATTTTTTTAGACCCATATTCAATTTTAATACATCAATTTTCTTCTTCTTTTACCAGCGGCTATTTTCTCCAACCTAGCTTTTTTTCTGTTCTGTAGTTTCTGTTGCATATTTCTTACGAAAAGAAGCGGCTCTTTTCCTCTTATTAGCCACTGTTTTTTCTTCTTCGTTTCGTTTTAGTATTTCACAGATCGATACTTCTTCCTCCTCATCTTTCACCAGCGAAGCACGCTCTTCAGCTTCTTTATCCTCCATCGGATCGATTATTTCGTCTACAAAATCGTGTGGTATGCAGGTTCTGTAGTTACCGTGTGCTAACGTGTGTATTCCATCGTCCAACACGAATCTCTTATCACCGTAGGGAGATACGGATGATTTTGAAATTTGAACCGCGGCGAGCTGATGATCCTTACTGTGAATGCTCCTCGACGTAGCCTTCGGCGATGTTTTAGAAAAAAGCGCTTTTTGTAGTCTTCGTGGCAGAGACTTTTTGGATAAATGCTTTACTAATCCCTTTAGCCTTTCCTACGCTGTCTTCCACGACTAAAAACGAGTACATTTTTGCTTTCAAACCTATAAATTCTTTCACCGGGATGTTGGTAGTCTCATCTTTCATTTTCCCCAGGACTTGTTTGCGATGGATCGTAATTGCTGGTGTTGAGTCTATCTAGCTCACTTTCCATACCCCTGATAAAAATCGTTAGTCTCTACCTCGTAGAACAGACTGTCGGTGTCTATGAAAATAAACGCGCGTGGTCTCTGTATTTTGGACGCATGAACTCGTAGTCAAATTCGTACATCGTAAGTTTAGAAAGTTCGAGGATGCAAAACCGGTGTAAGTCGTAAGTCGCACTTGACGTTACGAAGCTTAAAGTTTACCTGTACGAGATTTTCGTTGAGGATTTTGAAAGAATCTGCATGTGGTAGAGTGCTGTACTTAGTAGTTTTTTTTTGTATTGGTGGTCAATTTAACGGATGAACGCTCCGATTTGTTTTCCATCATTTTTCCGAATACCGAATTATTTTTCAATTTAAAAAAGTCTTTTTTGAACGTCATTGTAGCTAATTGATGCTTCTCGATGTTAAAATCTATGTAGGATATTAGCCATTGCATCTGACGAAATTTTAGAATTCTGTTGATGCCTTTTAAAATTAAACCGTGTTTCAAGTAGAATTGTAAATTCCTGTAATGAACTACGTAGTTTTTCTTTGGGAGCAGGTTGGTAGTCAGTTTGGAAGCAGAAACGATCTTCTTGTTACCTTCCATTTCTTTCATGAAGGGAGACCCAAATTTTGCAATATTTTAAACTTTTGTAGCGCTTAGGATAATTGTTGTGATCATTGTGTAGCTCAGGTGGATAGTCCAAGTTTACTTCCAATATATAGCCGTATTCCATATCTTTTTCCACCGATGCCAGGCGAAATTCTACAATTTCTTTCCTCGTCAGCCAGCTAAATCGATCCTACGGAAGGAATTCCATCATGGCTAGCCCGTATAAGTTGTGGACATCCAAATCTACCAGATACAGACTAGTTAATTTTCGTCGTAAGTACTGGTAAATATTTGTTATTGGCGGTTGAGTGCCTTTTCGACACAATAGTTGTTCCACCTCTGATACCGGAAGTTATAAAGTTATGCTTTCCTCCATGCATAACAGTTCTAGTTCGGCTTTGGTGTTTTTCAAGGCTGCTGCTCAACTAAACCCTATTGTGTATACGTAGTAGCAAGGATCTATGCTGTCATTGAGCAAACAAGTTTCCCGAAAGTCTGAAAAAGGTCGGCTAGAAAATACGCGTCGATCATGTGATAAACGAGAAGATAATATTTAAAATCCTTCTTCTTCAGCAAATTCCAAACTGAGGTAGCGTATTCGTAATCGCCGTCGGTGACGCCTTCAGCTCATAGAGAGGAAAAGAACGTGGCTTTAGGAGGTAATTCCTGGTCTTTAAACACATCCATAGATTGCACGAACTCGTCCAGGTAGTGAGTGGCCTTTTGCATCAATAAATCCAAGATTTCTTCTTTTTAAGTCTACCGAATCGAGAGCAGTTCTTAAGATGGAGAAGGGTCGATCTTTCTTGTGGTTTTCAGCCAAAGTTTCGAGGAGGAAGATAGGAAACTATAACTGTCTAAAAACCACAACCTGACCGAACAGTCCTTTCTACTGTAAGAAAAGTACCGCGTAATGGTCATACTCATGAAACGCTCGGTGTTTCTAGCAAGAACGTCTCTACTCTTGAAGGGAAATTTTCCGTCACAGAAATCAGTAGATGCATATCGTAGCCTTCCAAGTTACGAAAGACGAGCGGGATAGTGTTTAATCTCCTAGCCTCCAGATTGCATTTTACGTGAGAATCGCCTCTGAACTTTCCCGTGAAGTAGCAGTGATCTCTCACTTTATCGGAGACAATGACTTTGCTGCAATAGTAGCAAGTATCGATTTCGATAACAGAATTTCATCTTTGGCAGTCATCATCAGATATTTCGGTCGTGCGATAATCGTGGCAAACTTTTGAATTTCGCTACTCATACATTCGTAAAACTTATCCACCGCGTCCTCGCCGAGATAGAATTTTTGACTCACAATGTCATTTTCTGGACCAACAACAATGTAGCCAAAACTAGTAGGCGAATGCAAACTGACTTTAGTAGACGAACTCGAGGATGGATCGGTGGTACTAGTCTGCATGATTCTGAGTAAACATTCAAAATCTTCATAAATTACCCAAGGATGAGGATAGTCTATCGTAGTGTAGGAATTTCATCGCCAGGCGGTTGGAAAGTGAGTACTTGCGCCCTATTCAATCTCACACATTTACTGGTGTGCTCCATCATGAATTGTTCTTTACTTAAGGCGGCAAAGCAGTTACGGCAGTAAAATTTCCTGTTAGTTCCAACACCTCAAAATCAGAGTACCCTGTGAATATCGAGGATAGAGCAGTAATGAGTATTTCCTTTTTTGTTGGCTATTAGTAACAGGTCAATTACTTCTCTTTCCATGTTTTTGTTCACTCTCACCGGGTGTAACCCTATCGACCCCTTGTAAGAAATTACGTTAACGGACAAATTGTTGATTCGTTCGAATGAATCAATTTGCCCTAGACTCACCGGAAACGTCAACATGAATGGTCTACTGTATTCAAATATGGTTCGTAATATTTAACCTCCGTTTCGTAGCACTTCATTTTAGCGGCTAAACTGAATACAGAAAACACTTTTCGTAAGAATTTTCAACAATAACTATAACTTCACTTTTCTTACGTAATGCACTCGGCAAGGGTAAGAAAGAAGTAGGGCTAAAAGGATCGATTTTCGCCACTTTATGGTTATACCCCGTACTTTCAAAAACTGCCAACCACTACCTTTTTCATCGAAAGTTTCAACGTACTGTTGTATTTTTTTGCAAGCATCTTCCAAGATTTTGGACACGTCAGATTCGTAATAAATAGCTGTATAGAGGGACAACAAATAGACTCGCAATGTCCGTGGAATACGTGCTAAAATCTGCTTCTAAACACAGTTGAAATTTACAATTGGTCAGTTGATCCAAGCAAGTCGTAATAAGAAATTTGAGCGGACAACACAGTAGATTGAGTACTACGGATAGATCGATATATTCAATTTTGCGGAAATAAATTCAATGCGTATCATCATGTACCAACTTGCAACTTGCTTCACCTTCAATATCTTTCAATTCGTTTTCAAAGAGTAAACACTGGTAGTAGATCGGTTGGGAAGATGATGGATCAATTCTTGCCGAGTCGCGTAGACATTCCCACAACACGTACACGTAAACGATGATTTTCAATTCGTATTCTTTTTCTCGAAAGAAAAATTTTCATTCCTTTTATTATATTAACAAAACAGTTTTCATATCCCCATAATTCCCTTCCTTCCCAGGTGAGTTAAAAAATGTGGAAAAAATTTATAAATAAAGGTAGCAAAAAGTACTTTTCCACCCTCATCCAGATCGATGAAAACGGCATGAAAAGACGGTTTCCCACCCTCTTCCAGATTGACATCCCGCATATTCCCACCCTCCAGATTGACGGAAGCCACCGGAAGTGACACCCCTCGCGTGACCGGAAGTTACGTCATTACGCCACTTTGATCCCGTGTCCGGAAGTGACGTAATAGGAGGTAGCACCACTCCTCCAGATTGACGAAAACGAATAAAAGGTTCAAAAAACACTTTTCCACCCTCTCCAGTTCGAAGAAAACCAGAAGTGATGCCCCCCTCACTTTTCATCAGGTGAATAGAAGTGGATCATTACCCCCATTTTGATCAGGTGACCGGAAGTGGGGTATATAGCTTACTTAATATCGTATTATACCCTACTGATAACACTCCTTTTTTTAATTGTTTATTGACTTAACTCCACTACCGTGCACATGTGTAATAAAGTGCCACGTCAACAAGAAATTGGTTTTCAACAATTTGCTACTACCTTTTGCCTATAGCCGAACCATTGTCAACTTAGTCACCTTTTTATAGGTGTTTTGGTTTGATTTTAATTTTATTGCAATTTGTTTTAATTAGTTATTTTTGGTGTGTTGATATCACTCCTCTGAAGGGCCGAATCACTCTCAACTTGGTTCACTGTTTAACAGTTTTTGGCTGTGTTTATTTTGCTTTGTTTTACAGTTGGGAGATTTTTAGTGAATTGGACGTGAATACAATTTCTTTGCAACGTTGTTTAGATTTATCGTGATACACTAGTGTGTATCTAGGCACGCACGTCAGTATAAACGTTCTCAATGTCCGAACTTTGGCCGTCCAATGAGAGACGATGCCGACAATACTAACAATGGTTATAACAATATTTTCATACTTACGCGCCCTCCCACGCCTTCCCATTAGGCCCCCAGGCTCCAAACCGTAAAAGGTATGCAGTTAGTATTATACTGCACCAATTCGTCCAATATTATAGCTTTAAGTCTTCCCGTTATCTCGGTATCGATGAATAATCACCCTAAGGAATTTAACATGGGGATGAGCAAACTAGCTCTAGCTAGTTAGCTAGGTAGTAATTAGCAGTGACACATTTTCAACGTTATTGAGGGTCAGATTTTGCATTGAAAGCAGCTTAGCTGGCATTCCTACTCGAGTTAATTTTTGTCAAATGGGTCATTGCTCTCGATTTCAACACAATTTAAGCTTTTGTACTGCGTTATTTTTTCCCCAAGTAGCTGAAATGTACTAAACTATGCTTCAAGATATAAGACACTGACACTATGGCGTCGTGCTACAATGGTTTACAACCTCGACAATTGAATTGTGTTATGTTTGTTGTGATGTTTGTTGCCTAACTTGGCACGACACACTAGCGTGTGTCTAGATCTACCCCAAAACAAATTTTGTTAGGGATTCCACCAAGTTTTTCAGTCGTGTGAAATCGTGATATCAAACGCTAAGCTCTTTTTCCAAGTTAATCCCTCCGAGTAATAGTTCGAAGGTTAAATGAAATATATGAAAATTGCTTACTGGGATTAGCTTGGGAAAAGAGCTTAGCGTTTGATATCATGACTTCACACGGCCAAAAAGCTTGGCGAGAATCCCTAACAAGGTTTGTTTTGGGGTAGATATCAGATCTTTTTGGTCCAAATTGCTGAAATCCATTTTTTAAAGCAACTTTGTGATTTAAACATCAATCTAGTTTTCAGGTGCATTTCTTTTTTTTTGTGTGGCTTTCGTTACATTTTGAGGACAGCAGCAGTGACCTTTTCGCAAATGATCAGTATTTCTTATTAGTACTGTATAATCTCCTTGCAAATGCACGCATTTATTTAATGTTCAGTTTACTGGCCTTTGCGTTTTTTTAATGTTT
The DNA here is from genome assembly GCA_023313725.1 of Lithobius niger. Lineage (NCBI taxonomy): Eukaryota > Metazoa > Arthropoda > Chilopoda > Lithobiomorpha > Lithobiidae > Lithobius > Lithobius niger. The sequence goes on along the minus strand of JAHWFP010048950.1, from coordinate 57,599 downwards.
TGTATATTAATCAATTACGGTTTGCTGTAAGCAAACACTTGATCTTCAGTCTACGTCTGCAGCTGGCATTTGCTGATTGGTATTGTTGCATAGAATGTTTAAAACAATGTAAAACAATCATTCTGGTAGTTTACAGCTTGCTAACCCCTGAACCACGTGATTAATTAGAAAGGTCCGTATGGAAAGTGCACGTCTACAGAGCAATATCTTTAAAATTAGCTAATAATCAGCTTTTTTCATGGCATGACAGAATTTATATTCGTGCAACAAAAACAGCGTTAGCCAGTAACTAGTAACTAGTAATCTATCCCCAAACAAAACTTGTTAAGGATTCCCGCCAAGCTTTTCAGTCGTGTGGAGTCGTGATATCAAATGCCAAGCTTTTTCGCCAAGCTAATCCCACCCAGTAATAGTTCTAAAGTTAAATGAAATAAATGAAAATTGCTTGCGGTGCAATTTTCAATTATTTCATTTAACGTTCGAAGTTTTAGTCGGTGGGATTAGCTTGACGAAAGAGCTTGGCGTTTGACATCACGACTTCACACGGTCGATAAGCTTGGCGGGAGTCCTTAACAAGTTTTGTTTTGCGGTAGATATCAGGTCTTTTTGGTCCAAATTGATGAAATCCATTTTTTTTCTTAGCAATTATGAGATGGAAAGACCAATCTAGTTTTCTGGTCCATTTCTATTTTTGTTGGTTTTTGTTAGATTTTGAGGACAGCAGTCACCTTTTTTCAAATAATTAGTATTTCTTATTAGTATGAAATATTTCCTAGCAAACGTATGGATTTATTTAATGTTCAGTTTGCCATTGTTGCATAATAGAAATATTTAAAACAATTAAAACAATGTAAAACAATTAAATTGGACGCTTAGAGGTCCTAGCACCTGAACCACTTGACCAATTAATTAGAAAGGTCCATATGAAAAGGGCATATCTACACAACAATATCTGTAAAATGCGCTAAGAACCAGCTGTTTTCACCACACGAAAGAATTTATTTTCGTGATACAAAAAAGCGTTACTAGTAAGTAGTAAGTAATTAGCCAAATATCACCGTTATTCAGGTGGTTTTTTCAACATGAAAACGTTAAGCTGTGTTACTAACAGTGACTTTTATGTTGTCAGGCGACCAAAGTTTTCCAATTAAACAAGTTTCAGCCTTTTCTGTTGCATTGTTATTTATCTTCAGATGGCTGAAAACAGCCAAACTGCCTATGCTGTAAAGACACAACGTGTCTAGTAGTCGCCATGCTCATATATATACAGGGTGAGGCAAAAGTCTGGTCACACGCAAATAACTGCCGTTATAATTGTCCTATGTTAATTCTGAACACATATTCGTAATATACGTCAGATATGGCAAAGCCAATGAAGTTATTTTCAATGACCTTGAAAACGGCATTCAAGGTTATCTGCATTCTATCTTCCAAACAGCGCAAGATACAGCACAAAAGTTAATTACAAAGTTGTACACGAGCATCAAGCATGACAAACTGCGAAAACAGATTGAAAATAGGAGTATAATTGCAATAATTATGAGGAAAACAAAATAGCAACAAAATCTTCCCTGAACGTTTTAACTGCCATGCAGTGAAGCTTAGGGGCTGCCTCTTGTGAACAGTGGCTTTTCTGAGTTAGTCAATACAAGTGAACGAGTGCAGTTCAGGATGCTATAAAAAAAAACAATGTATGATGTGAATGTGGATTAGGCCTAAATTATTGAGCCATCATTTAGAACACAGAAAGTCACATTCGGTAGGCCTACGATTATTTTCTGATTTTTAGATTTATTTTTTTCCGGCATTAATGCCTCATGGGGTAACATCCAGCCCGGTCGCAACAATAGTCAAAATGCATTGTTGTTACAAATCCCCAAACTTCATTTCCAAAGGTGGAAAAAAAAGGACAGAAGATTTGATTTGTCTTCTGGTTCTGAGGGGTGTTAACTAGAAAAGTTGGACTTAGAAAATTGTGAATCATCAGTTTTTTGTGGATCAACCTGCATATTTCTGTAAAATACTCAAATAGACATTATTTGTATAATGAAATGCATACATCACACCAACCTTTCAGAGTGTGTAACTGCCATTATAAATTATGTACATATTTACGGCTCTAGAAGATTTTGTGTGACATTTATGCTCAAAATTATTTGAAAATGAGTACCTACAAGAAATGAATGAATAATCCTATTGAGTTTATTCATGCCATAAATACTCAGAAAACGGTTTTTTATTCCTTCAGTAGGGAAAAAACTTCTACGGTGAGCTTATTTCGATGCCTTAAAATTCTAGATAAATTATTGTGTTGTATTTAGAATTGAAAGTTATAAAGCCATGAAAGTCAGTCCTAATTGAAAACGAGCAAATAGGAGGGAAGCCACCAAATTTATACATTTTTAGGGGCTTTAAATGCATTTTTAGGAGGTTTGGAAAGCTAAAAAAAAAATGAGGAAATCAGCTAAACTGATGAAGACTTTCTGCTTGGTTATATTTAGGCCTATGTCTTTGCTCGTATGTGCTTGGTGCTCTATTAGGAAGCAGGTGCAAGTGTGGTTGTTTAATTTTACATTTTATAAAAGTTACTGCTATAATTTTGAATGTGAAGTCCCCCTGGTGTATTAAGGCATAAGAAATTTCAGCAAATTAGCTGATTTCATCTTTTTTTTGTGCTGAGCAATTTTCAGTAAGTTTCCGGTGTTTTTTTTTGATACATCTGACTTCAGTTTTGAACTTATGGCAGGTCTTAACATGGAAATTTAGGGGCATCTTAAAAGCAAATGTTCAGCTTATTTTCAGAAAAATCCATCCTATTTTCTTTTTTGTTCAAAATATTATTCAGCTTTTTTTGTTCAAGGCCACTCTCGTGCCTGTGTATTGTGTGCCTATCACCAAGTTCATATTTTTTTAATTAACTGCTTGTGAACTTAGATAAGCTGTTTCTTGATTTATTCAATCTAACCCAAAATTTAGATAAGCTACTGTTTTTTGATGGCCACTTATATAATTTTTTTTGTTGCATTTCTGATAAAATTTTAATCACTTCGTTTCGATGAAGGTCGTGCCCTGCAAGAGTGAATTTATGCAAAAGCCCTAGTCTCTTTACCAAGTCATTAGAATTGACGTAATATTTATAATCGACTCTGTTATCCACTTTTTTAACCATGCCAGTTCCTTGTTTCTTGAGGTCCTCCCAAATAGAGGCGATAACAGACCGGTACTTGATGCTCTGATTAGATTTTGGTTTATGTGTATTAGGGTCATTGTTATGATATACAGCATTAGTATTTTTAACATGGTCGCGTAAGCTGCTTTAAATTCCAGCGCGATGGAAGTTTCTTTTTATTCTATGTGCACTAGCAAATTCCACCACCCGCGCTTCCCCACGTACTGTATATTTTCGACAACTATGATATTTTCACAAATTTTAACAGTTTTATTACCAAAGGTCAGCTCACCTTTTTCTTATCATACTGTAACCCAAATACTGGGTCAGTGTCTTTAGGACTTTCGAAAAATTTTACTAAGAAATATTTAGCAGTGTCTCCAATATTTGGACCAGGTAACAAACTATCGAGAGACCTTAGCATGGTGATGTTAGAAAGCTCAGGTAGGGTAGAAATGCGTTGTGCTTATGTAGTGGTGAGTTTAGGGCCAGTGCTCGTTGAGGTGTATTCGGTTTTGGTGTCGGGAGGGATTCACATTATAGGAGCTTGAGCTGGTGTTAAAGTATTTGTCGATAACAATTGCTTGTTACAAGACGATCGAAAGGGGCATTTTAATGCCGCGAACAAATAGATTAGAAACCTAAGGGAACCAACTTTGTCGAGTGACGTGGCTACGAAGAAATTTGAACATGAAAACAGTTTCATGCTGATCAGTTTCAGCATGAAAAGCTCTTTGGAAAAAGCGAGCGATTGGTTCGTTAATTCCGGTCCTTTCTCGAGCTTCGTGTGTACAGGTTCAGGTTTAATTCATAAAGCAATTTTATACTGTAGCGATCCGAGTGTTGCACTAATTGCTAAATGTAAAATAGGTATGAGAGCCCTTTACGTTACTAAATTAAAGGACGAGCATTCAACAGTTACTGTTTTCGAAATTCCTTACATAATACAAAAAAAATTGCCTATTGCGGTAGAGGCATTTGAAGAGTTTCACCCAGAAGACGTTTATTTCCAGTTAGATTTGCACGTAACTTTTCATTAGATGACTCGTCTCATCCTATCTAAAACAGCATTGTAATTACATGCCATAGAGAAGGCGCATAAAAAAATAGGCAAGAGTGGCCGCACCAAATTTGGTCAAAATTGTGTACCCGTTCGTAATTGTATTTAATTGCCGGTACCAAGTAGTTTGCCACAGACCGGGGAGAACACATGTTGCCAAAACTATCGAAATAACAAGATTCTCCCGAAACCGTGCAATAAGCTGCCCAGTGACTTCCGTCACAATCGTGAAAATCTTTCAAGTTTACTATTCCGTTTTCACCAGTAGGCCAAAGTTTAAGGGAACCGTGTCTTTACTAAAAGTACCTCCGAATTTTGGAATTTTCATTACTCTAGCCAACCCATTTAAATCAAAGTTTATTAAAGTTTTATTAAAGACGATTAGACCTTGGGTGGTCTTAAGTAAAGACCTCTGTCACGGGAAATTTTTTTTTGCATTTTTTTTTAGCTTAATTTTTTTTTCTTCGAGCCTGAACCTTCCACTTGCTCGTGATGCCACACTAGTTCAGCCAGAATTTTTGCATTGTTTTGTGCTTTTTTACGGCAGATACCATCCCTGCAGTTCCGATCGCCAATCCTCCAATCCCAGATAAAATCGGTCGTAGCAGTGCCAATGGCAAAAAGCCACCTTTCTTTTTTCGTGATCTTGTTTTAAGCACCATATGTTTTTTATTATTATTGTTTAATAAACAACTTCGACTTTACCTCTGTCCAACTTTAGATTCATTTTCCTGTTCCCAATTAGCAGAGCATGACAAGTAGGCTAGTGTTAGCTGGCACTGCTGCCCTAAACTTCAGTTTGACTTGTACATCCACGATTCCCGATTGAAGCTTCTCGGACTGTTTGGAGCAATCCAACACAACGAAAGGATAGGCTTTCTTGAACTGAAGCAAGTCGAAACTCAAGTCGTTGGTGTCATAGCACAGCGGCCTAAATTGCTGAGCCCTTCTGTACAAGCTGACGTACTCTCCAGTAGCATAATTTGCGTTCAAATCGAGAAATGGATTTCTTTCTGAATTTAGAGTCACGTGAGCGTCTTGCAGACTGCAGCAATAGAACACGCCAGGATTTTTGACTAAAGAGTCCTGCCTGTTAGTTTGAAAAGCTAGAACTATCCACCTAGGTTTTCCAGTGAAGTAGTCAGCACGTGCCATGCGAAGCTGGTATTTTGGGGGACCACGCAGCTATCGTAATGCCGGTACCTAAATACTAAATCCATGGTCGCTCCGTGGTCGATGAGATTGTAGAGTTTAAGTTTCTGCTCGTCCGAGGCAGTGACATGTGGAACGATCCAGCTGATGCTATTTAGAACGACTTTGCCATTGGCCGCTGCGGCTGCCGCTGATTTGAAGATGGCATTCGTGTCGCTCGCTCTCATAAGTGTGAGCACGTGTTTAGTTCCGTAGATTAGCTCATCATAATTTACGAAAACTCCCATGACATGTTTCAACGGGATGGGGAATGTAAAGCTTCCCACGGGAGTTGTTTCAACGATAAAGGACGCATGCCGCTGTTTGTATCCCAAGTTGTTGGTTAGTTCAGCATCGACTGATGCAGCACTATTCAACGCCCCGCACTGACCGAGCAGAGCTGGTTTCTCCGTCGAACCGTAGGTGAGCAGTCTCTTCATCAGAGTACCGAACCCCAGATAATTTAACTCGTCGACTTGTTTATCACCTAAATGGTGTTTGATATTAGAAAACAGGAACATGGAAGCATTATTAATCAACGCGGCTACATCAGCGTCGGCATAAGCCGAGTCATCGTCCTTCAGTAACCTCCGTTTAATCAGAAGGTAACTGTTGGCAACGTGCAGAAATAAATCATGGTTTTCTACGTGTATGTGGATTTCAGAATTTACGTTTGTTGATATTGCCAACAAAAGGAGCGTATTCGTGGTAGATGTAAGACTCGACCGATGAATCGTACACTAAAGGTTCGTTGATTTTTAAGTATTCTTCTCCTACTCTCATTTTCTGGGTGTTGTTTTGAATTTGATGAAACTTTGTTTCTAGGCGTTAAACCGTTTCTTTTTTATTATTAGAGTTAAAATTAAGTACTTCCCTTTTTTCCCAAACATGAGCATTTTTATCCCATCTTTTATTTAAATCGTAGATCTCAAATGAATTCGTACCGTGAGCGTCTCACCATTTAAATCCAATAGCTCGTTGGCCTGAGACGTGAGCCAAACTCTTATACTTCTGATTAACTTCTGAGCTTTTAAAATATGATTTGAAACCTAGCGGTGAATTGGGATAAAAGGAATATAAAGTGGGCTGAGTATCACTGTTTAGGTACGAATTGCCGATGATATCCACATGAACGAAAATTGTGTTGAGGCTCAGAATGTTGACTATATTTTGACTTTCTCAACTTCCGCAGGTCAAACCCAAAAACTGAAGCTAAACTCTTGTCACCAGTAAAAGATATTTCGTAAATCGGATCGGTAATTATCAAGTTGGTTCTTAAAGTGTTTAGAATTGGGAGAATCGTAATGGCATCCTTGCTGTGCCCATTCGAATCTATCGCTGACTTGAGAAATTTCTTCAAATCCTCGATTTCGTAAGCACCGAGACTTACTAACACTTTGTGCCATGAAGTGCCAGCATTTGTAGTGTACTGAATTTTGTTATTTTTCGAGGTGATGTTGTGTATGCTGTTATAAGTATCTAAATTAAGCAGAGCCAATTCATAATTTTTTTCAGAGTCCAAATGAATGGGTGTGTTTAGATTAATTTGCAAGTCGGAGTCTTTGCCGGTGAAAATAATCGAACAGAAATTCATGATGTCTTTTTTTAAGGAGATGAAAACAGATTGTACTACAGTAAAAAAGAGCAACCGTAAAGATGAAATATTGCGTCAAATGCAAACGTTCGACTCCAAACCAGTCGAAGGCCCCAGTTTCTACAACTTCACGAAACAACAGACCGATGAAGATTGTGTTTTGCGATGTATGTGGTACAAAAAAAGCTTACTTCGTCAAAGCAGGGAAGGGACTTGTGAATAAATATATATGACTTACCTGTTGAAATACATTTACCGTGGTATCAATACTGCGGTCCTGGAAGTTAGCTGAAGAAGCGACTGGCACGAGAAGATCCTGGACTAAACAAACTAGACGAAGCTTTCAAAGAACAGGATATAGCTTACACCGAGAGCTTGGACTTAAAAGATCGCGACATCGCCGATGAAGTTCTAATTTCAAAAGCTCAATGGGTGAGAGAGGATCTCTCTCTTGCATGGAGGGAAAACTAGCCGCTTCTGTTGTTAAGAAAATCATGAAAACAAAACTCAAGTTCGGAATGGGAAATAAAAAAAAATGGATCAACTTGTATATGAACTTCACAAACCAACGTCACAAACCAATTTTTTCGAGACGGAAGGTGATTGTACTGGGCCTAAACGATCTATGGCAGGCTGACTTGGTTGAGATGATACCGTACGCTAAGCTAAATAAAGGATTTAACTACCTACTGACTTACATTAACGCCATGTCCAAGTTAGCTTGGGCCATTCCTCTTAAATCTCAAACCGGTCTAGATGTCACCGAAGCTTTCAAGAAGATATTCTCAGGAGCGACTGCCCCTAAATATTTACAAGTCGAGTTAGGTAGTGAGTTCTACAATAAAGACTTCAAAGTGCTACTTAGGCGCCATAACAAAAATTTTACTTAGGCGCCATAACATCAACATGTACTCTACGTACTCTGAGAAAAAAAGCGAGCGTGGTTGACGTTTCAACAGAACGCTGAAAACTCGAATGCGGAAAAAATTCACCAGGCAGACAAATTACAAGTAGATTCACATTATCGACGAATTGGTTTCGGATTACAACGACACGGTTCATTCCACCACACAACTGAAACTTAGGCAAGTAACCAGACGTCACGAACCGTTGCTAAGAAGAACTAGCCCTAAACAACTGCTAAAGAAACCCATGTTTGCCATAGGAAATAAAGTCTGGATTTCTAAAGTTAAAAAAAAAATGTCGACAAAGGATATTTGCAAAACTTTACCAACGAAGTATCCACAATCCGTAAAGTGCAAAAAACCCACAGTTATGTATCTTTTAAAGGACGAGTCGGGTGAACCGGTGCTCAGAGGTTTCTACGAACAGAAAAATTAAAAAAACCCAAGTTTCAGATTTATTTCTAGTGGAACAAGTATTACGTAAAAAGAGAGAATTTATTTAGTTAAATGGAAGGGCTATGACTCCAAGTTCAACGGCTGGAAGGATAATATAGATAATTTAAGATGAATTCATGTGCCAATGAGCTACTGCATCGTCGTAGATCCATCTCTTGTTGTCATAGGTACTGAAAGCCAACTTGTTGGTGGTGAGAGTTTTTAGTTTGTATGCCTCCGAACGAATGTAAGACCCCAGAGTTCTCACGACGCTATTGTTAAACAGCACAGTCTTGTATGCTTCGTGCACCACTTGTGCTGTTTTCTTAATGCCTTTGCAGACCATCTTGTTCTTCCCATTCGATTGTAAAACGCTGTAAAGCTTAGACTTTAACCCTACAAACTCGGAAATTGGGCACCCCACACTCTCGTCTTTCATCTTCCCCAATACTTTTTTATTGATGTTGGAGTGTAAGAAGTAATCTTTTGAGTAGTCTGATGTGTCAAACAACGGCGCATCTTCTTCCATATCTTTATAAATATTGCCAGTTTCTATCGAATAACATAAACTATACGTATCCGTGACTAGGAGTTTAAATCTCTCCGGTCCATACTTTTTCATCATGTGGTCGTAGTGAAACCGGTAGACTAGTAACTTTGACAATTCCAAGATACTAAAACCAATTACGATGGGCTTGTTCAAGTTGATGTTTGCGGGCGTCTATGTAAAAATTACCAAATCCTCGCTTAGAGAAGTGAAACTCGTGGTGCATGGGCAAGACGCGTACTTGATGGCTTTCTCTTTCATCGTTGCTATCAAGACGTTGTTTGTCTTGCGCTTGTTTTCGATCGTCTTCCCAAAAATCGAATTAATCATCAGTTTGTAGAGGTTTTTGTCAAAATCGTTAGTAGCTATTTGCCAATTCTCGTTATTTAACTCCATGCAAGGTTTCAGCCAAGACACTTGCTTAAAACTGATCGCTCTGTGTATTTTCTTGAGCACCATGGCGAGGGTAAGGTAGTATTTCAAATTCCTATAGTGCACCATATACTTTTTCTTTGAGAAAAGGTTAGTGGGTAGCTTAGGCCTTTGTTGTACGTTAACCGCAAGTCCTCTATTGCCCGATGGTTGAAAGGAGAAAGTATAGACTTTGTGATTTTTATGTGCTCGGGGGCTACCGGGAAATCATTGTGCGATGCATGAAGCATATCCGGGTATTCCAAGTCCACTTCCAATATCAACCCCGTATCACTCTCGTCTCCATGATTGTCAAGATTTATATCTTTAAACTGGTCTTCCGGCACCCATTCGTACTCTCCGGTAGGCAAATACTCGCGCAATATAGAACCGTACAAATTGTTGAAGTGCAAAAATATAATGTAAGAATTCTTTTTATCAGGGTCGAAGGTAGATGGTATATACTAGTTGTTGGCTTTAGCGTATCTTCTCGCTATAAACGAGACACTGCCTCTTATACCCTTTTCCACCATAAGATGCATGTCAATGTTAGTGAAGAGATACAAAAACACTCCCGTCCTCTTGAGTGCCGTGTCCCAAGATAGGGAGGATGTAGAAATTTAATGGGAGGGGTCCAATCCGTAACTAGCCAAACTCGTCGGTCTAAAGTTTTCAAACACATCGGCTGAAAGCCAATCATCCATCCACAAATACAGATCGTGGTAATCTCCAAACGTTTTGCATTTGCCTAAATCCCAAATCTTCATCGCGTGTTGATAAGATTTGGAGCATATTGATCCTTTCAACAACGAGGCAAATGCTGACATGGGAGGTAAACACTTCTCCTCAAACACTTCCACTTTTGTCAGGTATTCATAAGGAGATCCAACGATTCTCCTTGGAAAAGCTTGTCCGTAATGTCGAAGCGCTTCAAGTTCGAAGCTAGTTTCCAACGATGCCATCTTAAACGCTAGACTATCTATGAAAGTAAAACTGCCTAATTTCATGCTGCTTATTCTTTCCTTGTTCATAGCAATGATCCTGACATTATGCAGAGCGTTTCAAATCTTTAAACGAATTCAAAGCTTTCACGACGAAATGACTGTCGTATTTTTCGAAATTATGCATAATAACCGGTATGTTTTTGTTCAAAGTGTAAGCGAAGTTACACTTGCTGTGCGCAGCACATCTAAATTCACCGGTAATGTGGTCGTGGTCACGTACTTTCGTTAACCCGTTAAACTTGTCTTGGGGAGGGGTAAATGCACCGTTTTTGCGAAGATGGCACACCACAGCTTTTTTGTACAGCAACCACTGCTCCGTGGTCAAACGTTTCATCCGTTGCTTGTGGGAATCACCTAAGCCACGATCTTTTTCTGCTTCTATAATGTAGACTCAAAGAAAACCGTCACGCAGGCTACTCCTATGTACAACTTTTTAGAAAACACTCCGCCTAAGTGGCCCACAATCACGTAGGCAAAACTGCAAGCTTGGTGTATGTGGTTAACTCTGGTGTATGTATCGTTTCCATTGCAACTGGAGACTGGATGCAGCACTGCTTCAAAGCCCACATAGGCTATGTACAACCTTTTCAGCTCGTTCTTGAATTCTTAAACCGGATAACATCATTGTCGGGCAACGAGGTCTTTTGATATAGAACTCCCTTACAAGATGGTTGGTGGTAGTTTTTATACCTGAAGCGATTTCCAAAACCGTGTAGGCAATGCCTGCAAAAATAGTTCAAATTTCTGTTGGGGTTGAAACTCGCGATGAATTTGCTGAAATCTTTTATCGTCACGTAGTGTCCGTCGAGAAGAAGCAAGTCAACGTGATGCGTACTTTCAACTAAGGTACTGACGTAATAAATGCAAGGCTTGTCATCCTCGAAACCAAAAACAGATATCGAAATGTTGTTGGCTTTTTCGAACGCCGCTATCTTGGATAAAAAACTGGGTCCGACATACCAATAACTAATTCGTGTGCACGAGGAAGGTAACGTTTCGTATCCCAATCATGTGGGGGGGGGGATTGAGGCTTAATGGCGCGTCGACAACTTGGTCATGTTGCGAAGATGGAACGGAGTGTATACTAGCCAACACGGCCAACACAAAACATTTATCATCCTCACTACACACATTGACCAGTATATCGGGACCTAATTTAAGCTTGTTGGAGAGTACTACGTAACCTTTCCCGGCAAAAGGTCTATAAATTCCAATGCATAGTCTGGTACACTCACAGTGCTTGACAACCCACCCACTTCCTTTCACTGCTTGGAGAACACAGCGTAAATGTTGCAAACTGGCTGCCCAAAGGAGCGGACTTAAACCCAGTGGAAAAAGTGTGGGGTGAACTTACACGAACAGTGGATGCCATAAAAGTGAGAACCAAAGAGGAACTGTAGCAAAATGTGATGGTTGCATGGAACAACTTGGTTCAAAGACAGGAATACTGGATCGCATTAGGACAGTCGGTGCCATCGCATATCCAAGGTATCATAGATGTTAACGTGCGTTGGACGAAGTACTAGAATTTTTTGACGAATTTCCTTATTAGTAAATCATTAAGACTAATTTCTAATTAAGTAACTAATAGGTAATTTCTAAATTAAGTAACTAATGACTAATTAAGTAACTTATCAATTCTTTTGTTATGACTTTCTAATGTTTCAGTTGCATTAGTTTGTTGACTCGCATTTGGGACTTGATTTGTATCGAATTTATGTTTAATCTTACTCTTCATTATTAACTACTAGTTGTGCCCGTGCGCATGCTGGGCCCCCCCCCCCCCGCCTCCCCAGGTTTTTGGTCATTGGTTTTAAATTTATGAAACCGAAGACCGAACATTTGAATGGCTCCCACATATGCCCTCTCTCCCACAATTACTTTAACCCCCAATCCCCACACTCCTGCCCCCTCTCGGATTCGCATACGTGTCTCCCCATACATGCTTGCCCGCCTCCCCTCCCCGAAAACGTCGCCCCGTGATATTCTCCCTTTGGTTCAGTCCCGGAACAGTTGCTGGCGTGTTTGACTGAAGGCTAAAAAAACCCTATCACTGAGAAATCCAGCATTCAGTAAGCAAGTGATCTCATGTTTAAGTTAATCCTATGAAACAATTCACTTTGGTAGTGCGCTTTGCCCGCCACGCATACTTGCCCTGTCACCCTCTTCTACACCCCATCCCCTGAAAACGCCACCCTGTGACATTTCCCCTTTGTTGGAACCCCCGGAAAAGTCGCATTGCGTATGTTTGACTGAAGGTTAAAAAAAGGCCTGAGAAATCCAGCTTTCAGTAAGCAAGTTCCTATGTCTAAGTTAATTCTTGAACAATTCACCTCGTCACCGTGCATGGCGACATTGTTGCAAGAAACGATTGTTGCCGCCCACTTAAAAACAATTCAACTCCTTTCTGGAAGTGAACATTTAGGGAATAAATGCGCATTTCCCTCTTATCAGGCTGCCAATTTCGATGCTGCCAATCGTCATTTGGTTTAAAGTTGTTTGGTTTAGTAGACACGAGTTGTTTTTTCTTAGCTCAAACGCCGAAAATGGCACAGTCGACGCGACTCAAACCTTGTTGGCCGCTTTGGTACCACAACAATACCAAAAATGAACCCAAAATCTGTGCGGCAGGTCTGGTAAGTGGCGCCATCTGTTAGAAACGTTGGAAAAGTGTCCCAACCCGAATTTGAAGGGGAATCCCGTCAAGAGATTGAACTACAGGGTGGGGTAGTTGATTGTACGATGGCGATGGAATGGCGTGGCAGGTGACTTGGCCGCCTGATCCGTATTATATATGTAGACTAGTTCTTGAATTGTAGGCTGTATTGTTCGTAAACAACTACCTTAAAAATAGGGACTATTTTACTCACAAGGGCAAATGGAAGAATGAAAAATAGGGGTAACAATCAGCATATATCTGATCAACTAGAGGGAATTAAGTTTTTTTTTTCTCATCATTAAAAATGGCATTAAAAATACTCATTAATGTCAATAGTTTTAGAATTAACAAAAAATTAAGGCAACATACTAAAATAAAAATTATTTCGGTATGAAGTTTTGAGGATTTTTTTTTTGTGTTTTCTGTATGAAGAATTTCTTAATTAGTGATTTGGCTGTTGTCTATGGATTCTCACATCGAACTGAATGCTGTGGCGTAAAAACGTTTGGAGGGGCGTTGCTAGGAGGTAATTGCCTTCCCAAAAACTAACCAAGGGGCGTAGGGCCTAACTGGGCCAAGGTTGTTAACTAGTTTCTACAATATTTTTGGGGGTATTTTTTTGCCATACATTTGCAATGCAAGAAAATATCATGCAATTAAAATAAAGTGACCGTATGTTTTCTAGCAGGGAACGGGGAGGAGGAGGGGGGGGGGGGAGAGGAAGGAGTATAAAAATGTTATTTACACCACTGATTCAATGTTAAACTTTTTTTAATGATGTAATAGTTAACGTGATAAATATTCGTTAAAAGGTGAACGCCACATCCTGAATAACCTGGAATTTTCCAAACATTTCGCTAAGTAGGATACCCTGTAGTGAATTGCACTTCCAAAACTTTGGATTTTATTCCATGCATATGTGTAATTAATTGCTAATTTCAATGATGAATCAAAAACTCAAATTAGCTATAGATTAATATTCAATTATATAAAGATAACACGTATTTATTTTATCTTTTTTTAATTTTTTTTTTGGCGCCTTGAGTCAGTAGAAAAGTAACAAAGATTCTTTTGGAGAGCAAACGGTGGTATTTTTTATACTGGGAAACCTGGTTACATGCGATAATGATCAACAGAATAGCTAGAATTTAATCCCAATGCAGCTAGCTGAAGCAGCTTAAAACAACAGCACTAGCAGGAACTTTTCAAGAACTTTCTCTAGTTATTAACCAAGCTCTGACCCAGGCTATAATTACTCACAACTCAGTCACCGGATGTTTAGTTCCTAAATTGTAGGTTTTTGTGTTCTGCACAGCCGAATCGACTGAGAAGACTATAGCAACGGACTTTGTCAGTCTGTCCGCGTCCGTCACTTTTTTCAACTCCGGAATAGTTCCAGATATAGTTAAAAGGTTTTCACCATTAGATTCAGCGACCAAACATTGGTTTTGAAAACACGACATATTAAAACATCGTTGCTTCCTTATAGCTAATAACCTTTAGCGATGTAACACAGTGAAGTAATAACATTTGATCGTCGCATTTAACCACTACAAGAACACACGCAACTGTGAAATCAACAGGATTTTGTTAACGACACACATCAGCTTCATTTAAAACAGTTTCGACACTGCGCTGCGTGGATGAATAGGCCTACTCTCGAGCGCAATTTTCCGTTAGCTGCTACGTACGAAATTAAAGCAGCAACTAAAAATAGGCCTAAAAGTTGACAATTACGCCTAAAATCTAAAACTATACCTAAAAGCTAATATGTTTGTAATCGGCTATTGTGATGGCTACTACTTTTAGATTATATAATAGCAACTGCTGTTGCAATGCGTGATAGAGGTGTACTAATCAACATTTTCGTAGATGGCGGAAGTACTAAGAAGACCGGTTGTGACTAGGTAGTCACTGCAGCAACTGGTTTGGTTTTAGGGATAGGATATTATTTACGTAGGGGGGGGGGGATTGATTACATTACCGGGAGCAAAATTTCGATGACTGCTCACTACATGACCTAGAAAAATAACTTGACTGTCTTCCCCATCAACGTCCAACAATAATCCGAATCTCCCCTCCTACAAAAAGAAAATAATATTTTTAGGGTGGCCGAGCACCAAAATCAACAAAACGTCGTTGCAATACGAAACGTCGAATTTGGTGGAGAGACCCCGTCACATGAAACTAGAAGGAGCTTCACTATGTTGTGTTGAGATGCCTAAAGTCATCTCGTGACAACATCACATCCGGTCTGTAGCGCTCACCTCATTCCTATGGTTTTGGAGACGTCTACAGCATGCTGAGACAGGTTTCAACAAAATGTCCTGTCGGGGACGTTTTGTCGACTTTGGTGTGACCCTTATGCTTGCTGAGGCCAACCGTAGATAAATTCTGTAGATAAATTAAACAACTAACGGCTGCACACTAAATTGGACAAATGTATCGCGAGACAAAACGTCACATCTGGTGGAGATGTATCAGTCGTAACTAAGAGCTTCGTTTTGCTGTCGCGAAACGCCTAAAGACACCTAAAGACATCTGGATACAGTGTTGCATCCAGTTTGCGGCAGTCAGTTCATTGCTATGGTTTTGGTGACGTCTGCAGCATGCTAAGACAGGTATCGAGAAAATGTCGTGTCATGCGACGTTTTGTAGACTGTGGTGTGCGCCACCCTAAAAGTCTAATTTAGTGCGCGGCCAGCCTTAGGTGTCTCACGAAAACAAAGCGAAGCTCCTTCTATCTGCACACGCGCTACACACGAGGCTGGCCACACAAAAAAATAGAAATTTATCTCCAAACGTCTCGTCACGAGACAAATATCTAATTTGGTGTGCTTGCCAGCCTATTAGTGTGCGTTATAAAGGCTGTTGAAAACGTTCCGTGACATTTCAGAAGGAAAAACAAGGCGGATTAAAAAATATGTTCTCGAAACATTCATGAATCGTTTTTTAAACCTCCTTAGTATCGCGATTCAAAGCAGAACCGTAATTCTTAAGTTGATAAAATGCCGAATGTATGACATGCCCACAGAACACATTTGTCTCCATACAGTCATCACTTGCAAGAGAAGAGTGCCTCAGGAACCAAGCCTATTTAAAATCATTTATTGTATTAACATTATCACTGGCAGTGACAACTTTAAAACCTTGTTAACAGTCTGGCGTAACCCACAAAAGTTAAGACGTCTTAGAAATTTCCACTGCTGTAAGTGCTGTTATTTAGGTTTTTTCCTGTAGTTTGGTGACTTTTTTCCTGCCTTCAGCCCACCTCCTCGAAAGGACTAAGAATTCTTGGTCCTCCAATATCCATCGTCGTTTCCCCATAATTGTTGATGTATGGTCCCTTAAAACTGCTCTTTGAGCCGCGACGGTAAAGTCTGTGACCACGTCCACCAAAAACTTAAGAAAATGTTCTCGACCTGAATTGTAGACGAAAGGCCGTAGGATTATCATTTGCTAGCCTGAGACCACCGACTAGCAAATGTGCACTTGCAAAAATTAGTTCTAAACGCCAGTGATTCTTCTTGCCTTTTCATGCTCTGAAAATTCTCTACTTGAAAACAGAAGGGCGTGTAGCATGTATATACGTATATACGGGCAGCGTGCCACAAGCTCCTGTCCTTGTGACTGAAAATCGTATGCTGGCCGAAGGCACCTTACAACCTGTATAACTGTTTGATTGTGGGCAATATGACGACGGAAATCTTGTTCACATTAGACACTTGGTACTACCTGGCAGACAAAAGCAAATTTATGGGAAAGGAAGGCATCACATTCTTTCACATTTGTTTTATATATTTGGATATACAGTTTATAGTTTATCTAAAAATAACGATTTGAAAGTGGGTTCAGTCTTAAGATCTATTTTTAAATGACTTTACCCAGTTTGCAGTCACAAATATCCCGAGATAGGATTGGGTTTAATTCCAGAATTTTCTGAACTAAAAATCGAAATGGTTACTGTCAGGGAGTCTCCCTCTCCTTCTGTGCTCTCCCCTTGGTCAGTTAAGCACCCTAACCAGCAGAATTAGTTCTTCCAAGCTTTTATTTGTTGTATTGTGGTAGCTGACCATTGTTATGGTACTGTACTACTGTTGTTTTGTTGTCTCCTAAGCTCCCTTCTTGTCTCCTTTAGCCTAGTCCATGGAAAAGTCAACTCTTTCCACATACTCTTGTTTGAGTATGATGATTCTTGTATCTGCCAGTCTAGCATTGGGGAGATAGTTAGATTGCATCCGCAAAGCCATGATGTCCTTCCTTTGAACCCAGGATACGGTTGTGAAAAAGCCCTTTTCCTCCCAGAGACTAGATCGGATTGAAGTCTTGTGAGTAGCCAAATGGAATCCGGAATCTTCTGGAGCTGTTCCAAGCCGATCTTGTAAGTTGTAAAATTTCCTCTATATTTCCTTGCATCATGATGGCCAAGCATAAGCCGGATAAAAACACTAACTCCCCTATACCTGTGTTTATCAGCCAATAGCCAATAATTGTCATAGTGTACGAAACTGTTCAATTAATTAATTCCACAACGCCATTTCTGGCATAGCGAACGTTTGTCCTCATTCATGCTTACTGTACAACTCAACTTGCCGTAATTCCGCCAAGCAATAAACCTGAGGAGAGAAACTTCACAGTCCTCCAAACCAAATATTTCCGGCTGATTATTTCGTAGCTCTTATCTTTGTTGCACTACTTCCGATCCACGAACACCTCTGGCTAGACGTTTTAACCACTTTAATGTACTGCTATTAATCATCCAAGCAGCACCGTGCCATCTTTAGGGGGATAATTCTCTCACATTTCTGGTAGCAAGATAGCTCTTTGCTGCTACATCCCACATTTTTCGTAGCAATTAACTGTAGAAGTAGTTCTTGCAGCAACCCACATCAACATCGTTTCCTTGTAGTGATCGTAGAGTAACGAAGCTAATCATCATTCACAGTGTAGTTTACAAACATCTCCCCAAAACGGCGTACCCTGAACAGCTGGCTTTATCATTTTTGGCGTCGAGGACACTAGTGATTAATGCTGACATCACAAAATTCTGGTTAAACCCAAGATTTCTAGCCTACCTTATGAACTGCACTACTTTATCACCCCTTCAAGTCAAAATAAACCAATTTTCGTAGCTGCTGACACTCAGGATAAAGAACCCAATAAAATCGAAGTGGGATATCTAACCCTTATGCGAACATTTTATCCTAAATGTTGAGCATAATTTTATTTGGTACCTAGCTAATAATGTGTGTACATTGCTTTGTCTCTCTTAAGCAACTAGGGTGTTTTCAATGCTAGTTTCCCCATATACATTTTTCGTCACACATTTTCGCACATGTCTAACCTAACTTCACATTATTCACATTCACCAACTTATTAAGCCAACATCTTATACTGCTGTTTATCGTAATTTATTATACACCTTTATCGTGTACCTTTAACGTATTTATGGCACTTTATACCGTGTGATTTTGGTTACACGTTTTGCACATTTTTTACACCTTTTTTGTGAACATACGTTTTGTTGTGAAGTCATGATCAATATGTTTAAAAAGGCTTCAGTGATCGATGTGCATGTCATACACATTATATTTTTAAAGCAAGTTTTTTGCATTTTCAAGGTAAATTTAACAAGTGTATAGTGTGATGCAAAAATGCGTTTGTTTTTTGCTCAATGTTGATTTATTTAGTGTGGCTTTATTGAATACACTATAAGGCGTACGATCTTTTCTGGTATACTCGTATATTTGAGTATAAGTTTTCATGCTTTGCTGAGGCGAGTCAACAATTATGTCACAATTTACTCCCGTCTTCTGGGATTTTCCTCCTTTTAACCACAATTAGACCCTTTTACCAGAACGCAAGGTGTTTTTCACCGCCAACAACAAGATTACATACGTTGCTATAATGAGTAAGAGTACCTATGAAAATAATTAGCTAAAGGATAATAGTGTCAGTCCACCTACAGTGTCACTACCCTAACGCAATTTACCAGTCCCTTACTTTTTTTCCTGTTGGTCGAGCAACACATTAGTACTACTGTTAACTTTGGTGAGTTTATCTTTCTACGACACATCCCTTCATTGGTCAGTACTCCCCCAAACTTACCCACTTTTGCTTGTTTGAAGTCTTTTAGGCTTTTTTTTGGATTGACCCAGTTATTTATCATGCCTTTCCATGATTTAACCTTAGGTTATGTATATCAACAATTAGTTATTTAAGTGGATGTTAGAATTATTGGTTCTTATTTGTAAGGCCCTGTCCTTTTCGCCGTGGTTTGAGAAGGAACCATTCTTCTCTTCCCTTTACTTCACGTTACCCTCTATGATTTTGGAGGGATATCACATCTTACATAATTTTTATTTTTTTTGCTTTTCCTTTATACATTTGCATCTAATGCAAGTAAGCTTGATCGTTTGTCAACAAATTTCGACATTCCTTACAATATTTAGCTAATACTGGATTTTTGCTTTATTTACTTATTTTTTCATCCTTTTCATTTTTCTTTTATCCTTACTTGTCTGTATGGGAACCAGGGTAACCTCCGAACTGCTTTGTTAAGCTGGAGTGTATTTATGTATTTAAGGTACTATTTCATTGCACTTCCTATTTAATTGTCCATCTACCATTTTGTTCCATGATGAGAACCGTGGTGGCTTACGGGCTTTGCTTATCAGACCATAGTGACCCCCTCTCACAAAAGGGGGCACTCTACCGCTTGGACAGTGGCACTACGGCAACAATCCTGAACAGAATTGATTGACTGGTACAACGCAACACTTGTCCCAAAGTGAGCGTCGAGCTAGCAACCAACGGTGCTTTTACAATGGGATACCTCGTTGCGGATGTATGTACTGTCGGCATGACTCCTGATGGGACGCTCTACAAAAACTGTCACACTAAGTGACGTCATTTTATTGCGGAATGCCAGGACGAACCTCATCTCTTTATGTATGCTGTTGAGGTCCAGTTAGAACTGTAACTCCCGACGGGAGGAGCTACGTCCGCTCCAGCCAGGGCCCTAACCCTCTCAACTTCTTTTTCACTAAAAGGGGTAACTAGTTTGCGACTATTGCCATCCAAGTCACTCCGCCAAAGAAGAGCCGAGTGAAAATTAAAGCCCTAGTAGGCGAACATTCTTCTGTTCTTCCTTCTGGGCCGACTCGACTAGATTCGTCTCGATACCCTCCCCTATCGTTGGGTGCGAATTCCCAGAAAGGTGACTTCCTGGGAACAAAACCTTCGAATTCCAAGATCCAGAATCAGGGACTCGCCAGCACTCCTAACTTGTCGCTACTCCTTGACCCTCCAGATACCGCTTTAAAGCTACATGGACGACCTCCTCCACAGCCGGGACAGCATGTCGAACCCTTCCCTTTACCTCGAGCTGAATCAAGTGATGATGAATCCGAGAATCTATGAGGCTCCCCCTTTCCTGACCTCGACTTTTTCTACATCCCATATGAGTCATGGGCCTTCTGTGGTAGCGCTGGTACCCCGCCTGAACAAACCCTGCAACTTTTAAGAAAGCAATGCAGCGGGCCGACAGTGGAAGAAAGCTATCCAGGCCGAGCTCAACATGTTGAACGACTGTGCCATCTGGAAGTTTGTGCCTCGTCCTCCTGGTAAGAAGATTTTCCATTCTAAATGGGTTCTCACACGTAAATATAATTCTGACAGATACCTGCAAAAATAAAAGGCCAGGCTAGTAGCCTGCGGCTGTAATCAGCGTCACGGAATTGATTTCCTCCACAGCGACTCTCCCATTGTGAAGACGCAGTCCATCAAGATTCTGTTGAGCATAGCTGCTGCCAAATCATATCCTATTTGCAGTTACGATGTAGCGTCGGCCTATATCCGCTCGCGGATTGATGTCGAAGCCTACTTAATGCCTCAAGCAGGCTGCCCTCGCCCACCCTGAGATGTTGTTTGCCAACTCGTAAGGGCATCGTATGGTTTCCTTCTTCTGGAAGGTGCCGGTTTTTGCATCTTCGAGGTACCTTGATGAAGTGCGGCCTCCACCAACTTGCAAGTGACCCGTGTGTATTTCTATTGCGGAGGGATGATCAGTTCGTGACTTTATGTGCTCATGTGTATGACTGTTATAGTGCGGCAATGACCTTCTTGTGGACCAGGTGGCTTCGGATGTAAACGCCTTTGTCCAAACTTCAAACGTCCTGTACCTCGGGTTTTATCTCGAGGTGAACGAAATTGGTGTTTCCCTTTCTCAAAGCAAATACGTCGATCGCGTTGTTGAAGTCTTCCAACTCCAGGACCCTAAACCTGTACACTCACCCACCGACCTCTCGCAGCGCCTTGATGACTTTGGTGATTCGCCACCTTGTGACGTCTCCATGTACCAGACGATCGTCGGATCACAACAATGCATTGCGCAAGGTTCACGGCCTGACATAGCCTTCATGGTGTGCTCCCTCTCACAGTTCTGCCATGCCCCGAGAGTGATATTAAAAACGTATTGTTAAATACCTACGGACAACCCGTACTCATTGCATGGTCTACCAGTGGGAGGCCAACCGGGGATCCAAGGTTCCTCAGATGCGTCGTGGAGTACGACATTCGACGGTAAAGGTTTTTCTGGCTATGTAGTCTCCGTATTCGGTGCCGTGATATTCTGGAAAGCCAAGAAACAGACGGTGACCTGCTTAAGCAGTGTGGAGTCTGAGCTCATGGCTGCGACTGACTGTGCGCGGGAACTATTGTGGACCTATGATTTACTTTCCGAGTTAGGCCTCGTCTGCCCACCTTATTTCCCTTTGCCAATGTACAGAGACAGTCA
Source organism: Lithobius niger (assembly GCA_023313725.1). NCBI lineage: Eukaryota > Metazoa > Arthropoda > Chilopoda > Lithobiomorpha > Lithobiidae > Lithobius > Lithobius niger. Next base: position 35,827 of record JAHWFP010048950.1, on the reverse strand, counting down.
GTCCCTGATTGTTCTCGTTCACAAACTTGATCGTGGAGCATGCTGAAAACACTATGTACGCAAACTTTGGTTTCTTCAAGACCTCACGCAAAATCAGAAACTAACTTTGTGTTATGTGGCCAGAGAAGAGTTAGTCTTTGACACGTTTACGAAGCCCGTGAGCACCCCACATCTGCGTAGTTTCCTGGAACGACTATCTATCTTTGTGTCCTCTTAATTTTCATCCACTGTGTTTTGTATTTTTATTATTGCTTATGGTGTTTATTATGGCTCCTTAACCTAACTAACTTACCTGCTAAGCTTTAACCCCTGTATTCTTCTTTGCATTACGACTGGCGCAATAACATGTTCTTCTGTTTTTCCTCCTATGGTATTATTACATCTTGGCCTATACCTGTACGTTTTGACTGTGTGTTCATATTAAGGTGTGGCATCGATACCGACACTGTGCTACCCATATGGACTAATCCACTTCTCACGCCCACGGGAGGGGGAGACACAGCCAGGAGTGTTTGTTTATACTCACAATTTTTTTCCGGTTGACATAAACGATGTTCCCAAAACACCACTTGTCTGTTCCCGTTCTTGTGCGCGAGCCGAGGACGCTTTTTTTGTCTTTGTGAAGGCAAAATGTATGAAATTTTTTTTTTATCTTTGTCAAGGCAAAGTGTATCAATGTATGTTAACAGATGTCAGTGTCAACTGGGAAATGAGTAAAAACCTTATCAGCCCTCGGCTAACTGTCTGGGAGTCTCCCTCTCTTTCTGTGCCTGGGGCTATTCCCTTTGGCCGGTCAAGCTCCCAAACCTGCAGATGTAGTTGTGCCAAGCTATTATTTGTTGTATTGTAGTAGCTGACCATTGTTATGGTAGTGTACTATTGTTGTTTTGTTACCTCCTAAGCTCCCTTGTCTCCTATAGCCTAGGCCATGGAAAGTCAACTCTTTCCACCTAATCTTTTTTGAGTATGATGATTCTTTTATCTGCCAGTCCAGCATTGGGTAGATAGTTAGATTGCTTCCACAACGCCATGATGTCCTTCCTTTTTACCCAGGATATGGTTGTAAAAAAGCTCTTTTTCCTCCCAGAGACTGGATCAGTTTGAAGTCTTGTGAGTAGCCAAATGGAATCCGGAATCTTCCAAGCTGATCCTGTAAGTTGTAAAATTTCCTCTCTATTTCCATACATCATGATGGCCAAGTGTAAGCCGGATAAAAACACTGACTCCCCTATGGCTGTGTTTATCAGCCAATCCAATAATTGTTCCAATATACGAAACTTATAACTGCTCAATTAATTATTTCCACAATGCCATGTCTGGCATAACGATCGTTTGTCCCCAATCATGCTTACTGTACAACCAACTTGCCGTAATTCCATCAAGCAATAAACCTGAGGAGAGAAACTACACAGTTCCCCAAACCAAATGTTTCTGGCTGCTTATTTCGTAACTCTTATTGTTGTTGCACTACTTCCGATCCACGAATACCTCTGGCTGGGCGTTTTAACCACCTTAAGGTACTGCTATTAACCATCCAAGCACGACCGTGCCATATTTAGGGTGATAATTCTCTCACAGTTACCAGGATTTTACCTGTAGCAAAATTACACCAAATTAAGTATTTGGAAATAAATTTACTAGTTTACAATATAAAACATATTATCAATTTGCTTCTAAAATTTAAAAAACATTAATTCAAAAAATAATTGTCAAAATATTAATTCACTGCAGTATTTTTTTTTAGATAATTGTTATTTGTACAATTATTTCTCTTCGATTTGCTTTTGTGGCACATTTAAAGAACAAGTCAAACTCACAACCATTAGATTCAAAACTTCATAAGCATTTTTTTTTATTTTCAACATCCATCCTTTGTTAAAGAACTAAATTCTTGTAGGCAAAGGTCGTTCAAATTATGAAATCGTCATTGAAGACTCAGTTTACGAATTTAAAAAAATTAAACCTAAATAAACTTTTGTATAAAATTTATTCCATTTTATTTTGTTTGCCTAGCACAAAAGGATTTACACTCGTACTTTTATCCTCTGTTCTCTTCATCATAAAGTTCTAACTCTTTAGCTTGGTTGACTGACAAATCACAAAGTAAGCTATAGTTACTCATGTGCAGTGCCTTTAAAATGTGAATGAAATCAAAAGATAGAACAGTTACGAAGTCCAGCTAAAAAAAAAGAAAATAAATGTTTTAAAATCATTTTCTATGAGATATAACTTTTATCTTCAACTGCCATTCTTTGTTAAAGTACTGCTTTCTTGAAGACAAGAAAGTCGTTCAAATTCTGATACCATCATAGCAACCTCAGTTTACGAATAATAAAAAAACATTTTAAACCTAACTAACCTGTTTCATTCAATTTATTCTCTTTTATTTTGTTTGCCAAGCACAGAAGGATTCCAACTCGTCTTTTTACGCTCTCCTGTATTCAATGTAATAGCCGAATCCCTTCACTTGATTTATTGGCAAAAACTGTAGTTACATGTTCAGTGACATTTAAATGCCAATGAAAGTAAGGAATAAAAGACTTACGTCCAGGCAAAGCAAAAAACAAACAAAAAATGTTTTAAAATCGTATCCAATGCGATATACCCTTTATTTATTATTGCACTTAGAAAATTGTAGCCCGATCTTTCAAGAGACAGTATATTTTTCTCCACGAACCCCAAATTACGGAGCTCAAATGAATTAAACCGTATATTTACAAGGCACAGCAACAGAAATAATGTCAACGCATTCTTATATTTGTAGTGATTTACTCTGCCAGATTAGAAGTTGACTGCAACATAGAACTAGGATAATGGAAATTTTCTAGTTTCTAATTCGTCCAAGATGAAAAACAGTCAACACAAATCGTAGTTCAGATTTTAATGGAAAAGGTTTATTTATTCCCAAGGCTTGCATGAAAACAGGAGACAGGGTGACATTTAGGCTTAGTAGAAGTATAGCACAAGAAGTTGACGGGAAATTCTGAGTACTTGTGGAATTAAACAAGTTTTAGTTTAAAAGCTGTAAGTAAGTCGAATTACTAACCTTTTTGTGCTGCATGTTCTCATACGATAAACTTAGGATAAGCCAGGTTGCATTTATAACGGGTCGAAAGAAAGTTGGGGTCAATTTCTAGTTAAAGATGGTCGTGGTCGAAATATGTCCTAAAACTCGGCAGACATGTTGATGGAATGATGGGTAGTAGAAAAAGAACAATTTTTAGAACGGTATTCTTGTGGAGCAAACCTTAAATTCTCTACGCACGTAGAAGTACAATGCGTTGATAGATCAAGTTGTAGCAAGCAAGTCAACTATTACATTCATATTAGTAAAGGTGGCAGCCTTTACTGTAAAATTTGACCTCAACCTCCCATGTTAAAGCCGAAATTTGGCTGCTTAATTTCTCTGCTGTTTTTAAATATTTTCCACTCAAAATTAGTGTACAAGTTTTGTTGGACTTCGTGAACATGGGTCCGAATTTTTAATACAATTGTATTGAATTAATTACGTTGTATTAACTTCCGATTTGACACACTGCAGATTTTACAGGTATTTCTCTGTAGATGTGCCCTTTCCATAAGACTTTCTATAATTGGTCAAGTGGTTCAGGGATTAGGGAGCTCTAAATGACAGATTGGTTGTTTTACAATGTATTAAGCATTGTAATTATTCAACAATGCCAACTAGCAGATGCCAGTTGCGTTAAAGGGTTTGTTTCCATTGGTTTGTGCAAACCATAATTGATAAAGATACAAAAGAACAAGCTAATCTTGACTACATGGTACACCAAAGTGGCACGAATTAGAAAACAAAAACAAACTCGGCTGATGTTTAAAGTAACGTTTTACTGGTTTGAAGTCAAAACAGCAAAGGAACACAAATAAATTTTCCCGCTAGGTTCAGACATTGCAGTGTTGCTGTACTGTTCAGTCCACGTGAAACCTTACTGCTGTACCCAACCACATAGGTGTAAATGCAATTAAAGTCGGAGCCACAATTTAAACAATTTTAGGCCTAAAAAAAGAAAGAAGAAAGAAGGCCACACAGTCAATTGCGTTCTTGGCAATTTTGTCAGTGTTCTTCAGCCAGCTCGCCTACTTTCCGTTCAACACCCAACTGACGATACATATATCATTGATTTTCAAGCAATTTTCCAGCATGGAGTTACTTTCCTGACATTTCCAGGTATTCAAAGACTCGCACGAACCCTGAGTTGCCTGTACACCTGCGTTAAGCAAACTAAGACGATTAGTTTTTTTTTTAATTTTCCAGCGATGTCGTTTAGCCAAGTATGATGCACCAATCATTAGCTGATCTACCGTCCGCAAAAGTAAAAATGGTAAAAACATTTAACTACAGCAGTACGGTTTCACGTGGACTAAACAGTACAACATCACTGCAGTATCTGAAATCTTTCAGGACAGTTATTTGTGTTCCTTTCCAGTTTTGATTTAGGACGAGTTAAACCTTACTTTAAGCATCAAACGAATTCGTTCTAACTTGAAAGATAAAGTATTATGTCTTGCTTGCAGCGATGTTGATTGTTGGGTAATTGTTGCCTGATGCTTCAGCTGGCGTCACAAGATCGGATGGGCAGAAAATGCCGTAATAGAAATTTTTGCAGGCTTGACTAGGAAATAATTCGTAAAAATTGGCAATTATGTGGGAAAGCCTACAGAAGCTCGTGGAGGGAGGAGGGGGGAATGAAGTCACAATGTCTCCATTTATCATCGTATGAAAAGAAACGGAACAAAATAACAAGCGTTAGAGCTGATTCGGTTAATATAAGGGCGGGAAGAGGCACTGGTGCAAATAAAAGTTGAATAAGTTAAATGTTTTAAGTAAAAAGTGCTGTTAATGAAGAATATAACACTGTGAGCACAAATTATTCTAATGTGTAACAACTCATTATTGATAAATCCAATAACCTCTTTCACTGGTAACCCAGGTACATCAGAGTGCATCAGAAAAGTTGGAAAATATACTCACAAGAAATACACTTTACTTGGGTTTCATAAAAAGGTCAACAGTGTTACTTCAAGAATGTATGGTTGCTAACGTGAACCGAATTTTTTTTTTTTGTAAAATACGGTGAATGGGATTTATTTATCCAGTCTTTCCATAGGCCTATCAAAGTTGGAGTCGATGACTTAAAAAGTTCAAAGTTTGCTGAAAGCAAACAGTTATGTTGATACTTCAAACGCTTTATTTCTAATGAAATTAAAATTCAGTTTTTACTGAATGACTAAGTTCAAAATGCCAAAATTAATAGCTTGTTTTCTTCCACGAACACAAGCGTGGAAATATTTCAGCTGGAACGTAATGGAAATTTGTCAAGTTAACCGATGTAGATGTTTGTACATTTTTAATGTTAACACGTAAGTTCAGTCATGACATTGTATGATTTTACGAAAAACTCGTAAAATTGCTACAAATTGAAATTTCTGGATGAAAGTAAACAGTTAGGTTGTAAAACTGTTTACTTATTATAAAGAAATTCCAATTTATAACGATTTGACGCGTTTTAGGTATTTGAGTTTGCAGGGTTTTGTCTTTAAAGTCATACACTATTCATAAAAATAAAGTCATACTGATGTTATGCCAAACATTGTTGCAAACAAGAGGATACCATGTCTTACATATTGTGACTTTCCACGTTCACTATGGGCACCAGAAGTTTTTTACTTTCACATGGCAATCTAAATTAGGACAACAGTGAATATTGGAATAGGGAGAATAATTTAAAACAACAAGCGTAGCTTAGGTTTTTTATTATGCAGTTGTTTGTGAAAGGATATAACTTGTGTTGATGTGTAAATGAAAATGTGGTTTACATAACTAACGCCAGTGGCGTGGAGGCTCTAAAATTAAAATTATTCTAAATGTTAGTTTCTTAGGATAAAGGTAGTGTAAATACAGAAATTAACTTACAATTCGGTTAATTTTTTAACGTGTCTAATTCTTCGTATTAACTGCTTAAAATTAGTGGGCCAATGCATTATACTAATGCACAATTTATGATTAGGTTGGGAGACTAAAGGTTTCAGGCATTTATTTTGGACTTGGTATCATAAAAGGTAATAAACCGAATATAAATTATGTTTGACATGAATTGAATAATGGGTAATTGCATAAATACATAACACGGGTGGCTAAAAATGCCCTAAATGGAATCGGAGGTTGAAATTTGCTTGAGAAAAAAATCGTAATTGCCAAACATTTTAATAATATCTTAATTGCTATGAACCGTTTGAAAGCAAATTATTTCTTTAGTGTGAAATGTTTTCTCTACTGAGTTAAATAAATTTTTGTGAAGAGGTAAGTGATACAATATCAGTCAATTAATGAAATGTAGTTTGCTGGAAAAGCACTTCTTCCAGAAGTTGATAAGTTTTATATCCGAAGGTGGGTAATAGTGAGGATAAGATGCAATAATAATGTTTCAAGAACAAAAATTTGAAATATCACAATGCATGAACTTCACACTTTCCTTATCTTGACGCCTCGAAATAACGACCTTGAAATATGTATCCGTATTTAACTCTTGAAACTGAACAAAAATAATTGAAGCTGGTAATCGTATTAATTGACCATAATTGGGTCATGTAATAGTTCAGAAAAAAAAAGTACGGTAACCAGTTTAGGGAAAAAATTGGATTGTACAGTGTGCTAAGGTAAAATGGTAAAATGTAAAAAGAATGCAATAAAAATAAGAAAAGTCAGTGGCGCTTTTTTTGTTTGAAAGCCATGGAGAACTGAAAAGCTTGCCCATGAGAATGAATTTCATCCAGTAATTGATCCTGCTTATTGATCCTTGAAGAAATAATCAAGTTAACCATATCTTATACAATCATGACCTTCAATTTGGCGTAATCTCGGCCATGAAATGTCTCTAAAATGTTGGCCTATCTTTGTCGTTTGATGCAATGAACGGTGGCAAATTAGCATACCGATGAGTAGGAAAGAGTAACTTGTTTTGCATCACATTTTCAGCTCGGAAATAAGAAATTAAAGTTTTTCACCTATAATAAAATAAAACCAAATAAAGTTATAGAAATTAAGTTCAATTATCTATAAAAAAATTATGTCAATTTCCTTCTAAAAATTTCGAAAAATTAATAAAATAAATAATTGCAAAAATATTAATTCACTGCAGCATTTGTATTCCATAATTGAGGTTAAATCATACAATTATTTCTCTACAATCATTGCTGCTCTCTTCAACGTAAGGTTCTGATCCCTTTACTTGGTTCATTATCAAATCGCAAAGTAAGCTGTACTTATTCATGTGCAGTGACTGTAAAATGCGAAGGAAAACAATGGATAAAAAATGTACCCAGTAAACCAAAGAAGGAAACGAAATTTTTTAAAATTATATCCCATGGGATATAAAATTTATTTATTAAAAACACTTAGAAATTTCAGCAGGATGTTTTAACGGACATTGTATTGTTCTTCCCAAAGCCCAAAGATTTACCTTAATGAAGAAGAACAAGGTCTTAAACATTATGAGATTAACTAACTATGTAACACTTTTAAAACATTATTTTGAATTAAAGAACAAATACGAAAAAATTAAAGGGACTTCCAAATTTCGGACAATAAAATTATAAGAACCATTTTGGAGAAACCAATATGGTAAAATGAAACTAATACCTTATATTAATACGACTTTTACCAGAAATATTAAAATATCAGTCAATTTATTCAATTAAAATCGTAGCTAAAAATCATTATATAAACAATAATCGATGTATCATACGTTGGTTCAGAACATAACTATACTGAAATACGGGAATTGGGCTGGGGGTATTATTTTTTTAAGTGTGTGTGTGTGGTATAGTGTAAATTTTGTATGATTGTTTGATTTTGTACATGGCATTAAATATGAAAAACTTATTGATAATGAAATTTGAACGCCAGTGAACACAATAAGCATGTGTAATTCTTCACGCTCTCATATATTTGATTTAAAAAAAACGGAGCACAAATGAATTAAACCGTATATTTAAAAGGCACAGCTATGGAATACAATTTAACTGCATTCCTGTTTTTGTAGTAATTTACTCTGAAGGAATAACGGTTGCCCCCTACACGGAACTGGGATATTGGTTATGGAAAGAAACAGGGGATGGTGCAGTTTTATTAGGGATAAGTCGCTAGTTTCCAATTAGTCCAACATGAAAGACATTTAACAGAAGTCGTTGTTGAGATTTATTTGGAAAAGGTGGTTTTATTTCACAGGCTCGTCTGAATTGTGGAGACAGGGTGACATTTGGGCTTAGTAGAAGTTTAAAAAAGAAAGTGATACGGAATTCTGAGGTTTGGGAAATTAAACAAATTTTAGTTTAAAATCTGTAAGTAAGTTGAATTACTGACCTTTTGGTACTAAGTGTTCCCATTTGTTAAACTTATTTTAAACTGGGTTACAATTACGTCGGGTCGAAGGAAATTAGGGTTAATTTCTAGTTAAAGATGCTCGAAATATGTCCTAAAAGTGGGCGGACATAGTAGTGGTAAGAAATTATAAACTCGAAACCCACATTTTCAGTGGGTTTCAACTCAAAAACTCGATATTTTCGAGTTTGATAGGAATTGTTTGAGTCGAGTTTGAGAACCATGGGAATAAAAGTTGGTGGGAGGGTACATAGCGGCAAAAATCCTTTAGTCTTTAGAGCAAACCAAAAGTTCACTAAGCATGTGGTTCCTTCCATCCATTTGGCACACTGCAACAGTGGTTCCTGTTTTCAAAAAAGGGACACTCCAAATGCATCGAACTATCGACCGATAGCATTAACATCGGTTCCATGTCGGATCATGTAGGCTATTTCGAGTAACAATGCTTGAGTACCTAGACGAGCATAATCTTATTAAACCTGACCAATTTGGCTTTATGCCAGGCAACTCATCGACCCACCAACTGCTGCTTGCCTTGGACTCTTGGAGTGTGGCAATGGACCTTGGTAGCCTATAAACTCTGACGTTATTTATTTCGATTTTCATAAAGCCTTTGAGTCAGTTAACCACTGCAGCTTCCTCATAAATAAGAGGTTTCAGGGGGTCAGCTTAAATCATGGCTCACGGATTTTCTCAGGGACAGATCTCAGCATGTCACGGTGGAGTCCACCACGTCTGCCGTGACGATCCCAAGTCGGGTGCCTCATATATCAATTTTGGGTCCTCTCGTTTGTCATTTTCTTGAGTGATTTAAACTGAATCTCTGCTAGTATTCTTTGGTCAATTAACAGTAAGCTGCTCCCGTGCACTACCGAAATTCGAGATGTTGGAGTTTAGTTTACTATATGGGTGTGCGAGCCTCGAAAGTTTCGAGTCGAGTCGAGATTCCCATGGTTCTCAAACTCGACTCAAACAATTCCTATCAAACTCGAAAATATCGAGTCTTTGAGTTGAAACCCACTGAAAATGTGGGTTTCGAGTTTATAATTTCTTACCACCACTATCGCCAAATTTAATTTTAAACAACGATCCTTTCGAAATCTTTTTTTAATGTTTTTAATACTTTAGAAGTAGTTTAAAGTTGTTTTATTTCATTATATTCACGACCATCCAAAGTGCTCACGCGTTAGCGTAGGCCGCCATGCTAGCTGGCTGTCCGCAGGGCACGCACACGTGCTAGCTCCAATGAATGTGACCTTGACTCGCTTCGCGTAACGTCACTTGCTAACGGTTACGAACCGCGAGCCAATCGGGACGAGAGAGTTTAATCAAGGGACAAAAGCAGTGCCATGCGAAGTGATGACGTCATTTAGCCATCGAAAAGAAACGTAAATGTCTAGCTTTCAAGCGGCATTTTGGCTACGAAGAAATACAGAAGTGGCTTGGGTGGAGGGTACACTAATAGCGTGACTGGTAGTCTAGTACGAGATTATCCACAATTTGGCTGCGAATTAAGACGGAAATTTCTCGGTTGGAGGCTACACGACTCGCGTGATCTGGTCTGCGATTATCCACGTGAGCGTAACATCTTCACAGGACGAAATGGCTGACAACGATCAACAACAACAACCTTCTGCGAGTTCCGATTCTGCAGAATGTATACAAACGAGACGTTACGTAAGCACTGTATGGGAATTTTTTACGAAAATTGCAGCTGCTACTGGTAGCGGTAAGGACATCTATCCCGAATGTAAAAAGTCTAGTTGTAAAAGACCGATCAAGTGCCCTTCCGGATCAACAACAAGTTTAGGCAGGGAATTTTTAATAAATGTTCACATTTTTTCTTAAGTGTTGGTTTAGGCCTATATTTCAAATAAAATGTAATATTTTCTCTTAAGTGTCGGTTTAGGTCTACGTAAAAAAAAAACTGTAAATCTTGAACTAGACTCGAAACTCGAAACATTATGGTCAAACTCGACTAGACTAGACTCGAAGAGAGATTTTAGTGCTCGCACACTCAAACCATCACTGCATTGTAGGAAGGTGACACCCTCTGTGTACTGTCGATTGGCCATCGAAAATCGATGTTTCACTTTCGGAAGCAGGGATATCAAGCACTGGGCCTATAGGTGTTTGTCCGGCCTCTTCTCGAATATGCTACTCCAATCTGGTCACCCTCTTTACTTAAGGACTTCAATATGGTTTAGCGTGTTTAGTGCCGCTTTACCAAGGGCCATAAGGGTCTTGAGAAATTTTCATATGCTGAACGACTGTCCATTCTTGGCCTTGACTCCCTTGAACTCCGCAGGTTGAAGTTTGATCTTATCCTTACATTCATGATCCTTAATGGCCATGTGGGCATTGATCTACCAATTTTGATGCCAGTGCGGCATTATTTATTTGAGGACGCTCTCTTAAACTTATTTGTCCGGCTTATTTTACTGAGTCAAGACGTAGTTTCTTTGCTGCTAGAGTCGTTCGGGTGTGAAACTCTCAACCTTACACGCTTGTTATGCTGTTTTTAACATCCGCTATGCAGGATTTGCTGGATTGATGTGAGTAGTGTGTGCGTTACGTTGTAGACTACATTTTGAGCCGTTTTTGTGCTTTCTTGGTTGCTGATTAACTGTGAATTGGACGAGTGAAAGTCTCAGTTCGACTGAAACAACGGGAGCGATTGCAAACCGCCATGAGTGTTGTCGTGAATGACGTCACTTTACGTACGAACCAAGTAGAAATCGTAAAACGCGTCACATATATGAGAAATTAAGAAAAAAAAAACAATGAGGTGTAATGAGTGTGAAAATAATACATCTCAAGGGAATTTCATGCAGTGCCTTGCAAGATGTAAAGGAATATTTCAACATGATTGTGCGGGAGTTTCCAGTAAAACCCCTGTAGCAGAATCAGAGCGACGCGCGATGCTACGTCGAAGCACGGCTGGCAGTGTTGCAGTACGATTTATGATGCACTTTTTTCTGTCTTGGTCTTTTTGCGAAAATTTCGCAAAAATTGACCGATTTTGACGTTCAAATACACCATTTTAACTGTTTTTTCGAGGGCTTTTGAATGGAGCTATTGTCATGACGACAGGTTTGGTCGTTCTCGAGTTGTTTAGCAAAAACAACCTACAAAGGTCTGGAAAAGAAGTTTTCGCAAGAAACTTGTTAATGAACCTAAATGGGACTAACTCAAAATTTTGCACAATGCAAAATTCCACCTCCACACCCTACTTGCAACCCGGAGACAACAACCTCTTCCCGCAGTCCGTTTTTAGTCTGTAAAATGCTTGTCGCAGACCGGCTGAAAATATTCTGCTTCTGGGAGTAAAACTTGGAAAGCTATGAGCCAAAGGAAAAAAATGAATGGCCATGCAAACGTTGTCGAAAGAAAAATGCATCTCAATCGGAGGAAGAAGATGACAGAGAGGATGAAAACAACGAAGATGATTCGACGGAGGAGCAAAAAATCAAGAGGGTAAAATAAAAAAGACAAGACACCGAAAAATCAAACGGTAGCCTAAACTCTGATGAAATAAAAAACTATAGAAGACGCTGTTCAGAAAGCCATGCAAAAAGTGCTTGAAGAAATCAAAGAAATAAAAGCAATAAAAACAGAAGTTAATGCATTAATTGATGCTATGAATCATATGGATAAGACAAGACTTACAAAGAGAAAATAAAGAATTAAGAAGTGACATGGAAAAAACGAAGGAAAGAGCTGCTGTCCTTGAACAAAACGAAAATATGCAAAAGAATGTGACAGTCAGATTAATACAAGATCCTAGAGAAAAAATACAATATGAAAGAAACCGAAATCATGAGATAAATAACTTGGACTAGCTACCAAACGAAAAACTCCAGGCAGTTGTACAAAAAGTGGCTGATGAATTCGGAGTGACAAAATTTAATGCTGAACAAGTCGACGCTGGACAACGAATCCCTAATAAAAACCAAAATAAACCAAGTTTCTTACTACTACAGTTCAAGCATCGTAAATATAGGGATGCGTGGCTACAAAATGAAAGAAAACGGTGACGAATGACAGCTTGTTTGGAAATGGAAATTAAAAAAAGTGTTTCTCAATGAAAACATGACTCCGTTCTACAAACAACTGTTCTGGAAGAGTAAACAATATGCTAAATAGAATAACTACCGCTTTGTTTGGTTCATAAAAGGAAAAACCATGATGCAAAAACAAGGTGACAAAAATGTTATTATTATTAAATCGGAAAAGGACTTCCCAAAGGTCATTCCCCAGCAACTGATTGAAGAAAATTAAAAATTATTCTATGATGGAAGACACATTTTTTAACACTAAGTGTATTTTTACAAATTAATTTGAAAGAAAATCTGGTTACTGAAACTATTAATTCACTAAACCAACTCAAAATTATGCATGTCAACATCAGAAGGTGTAGAAAAAATTGGGAACTATTTGTTACTGAAATCGGTGACAGTGGTGTTAACTGGGATGCAATTATTCTTACGGAAATCAACATTACGGAAAATGAAACTTGTTTATATAACTTACCATGTTATCAAACCTTTACAGCTCTTGGAAAGAATCAAAAGGGGGAGGAGTTATCACTTTCGTTAGAGATAATCATAGCGTAATTGCAGAGTGTATAAAAATTGATACAAATGAGGTCCTTGATCTAAAAATTGATAAAGATCAATTTAGCTATAAACTTATTGCCATCTATCGGCAGCCATCATCAAGTAGAATAAAATTCATTAAAGAACTAAAGTATATGCTTAAAGCTAAAGAAAAAGATAAAATAAAAAAATGTGATTATCATGGGGGATCTTAATTTAAATATTTTGAAAGAAACTGTTGACAAGTCGGAGAAGTAAGACATTGAAAGGTATGAAAATTTGAGGCTGCACAAGGATATTCGTCTAAAATCACTATTGAAACCAGAGAAAAAATTAGTAATGGCAAAATCACAAAATCATGCATTGATCATGCGTTTACAAAATTAAACAAGATTGAGAGCCAAGGCTTGGTTTTTAAAAGAAAAATTGCGGATCAGTATATTACTATTCTTGAATTATGGACTGCACAATTAAATAGGTAAAAAGACGCCAACAGGGTAAACTTGTGGAAAAGTAAATTAGATGACAGAAATATTATCAGACAGTTTAATAATGTCGACTGGTCATATCTGAATTCATATGAGGAACCAAGTGAAATGTACGATGCTTTCTCTGATAAAATTAACAACATTTATGATGCCAACACAATAAAAGTCAGACTAAAATATAATTTTAGGACTCTGATACAGATATGGATGACACAAAATCTCCTTGAAAGCATTAACTACAAAAATAAGCTTTGGATCAAAATTTTGCAAAAATAAGAATCCATCAACTGATCTTCTACAAAAATATATAACCTTAAAGAAGGAAGCTAAAAAAAGGATAACTAAAGTGAAACAAAGGTATTATTCAAAATGTTATGGGACAATATTAGTAAAATAAACAACTTCTGGGACAGAATTAACACTGTAGCCTAACAGGTAAAAAATAATAAAAAGGAAAATATTGATGAACATATCTGTAAAAATTTTGTGTCTGTGGACCTGAAGGATGTGAGAAATAATGTTAATGAAAACTTTGTGAACCAAGTGAACAAAATAAAAAGTTATCTTAATGTAAATAATAAAATAAAAAGTAAAAGACACTTTAAGAAAACTTGTTTGATACACAAAACCTTTTTTCTGAAAAAAACCCACCAAAAATGAAATTGTACAAATTATTTCAGGAATGAAGAAAACTAACTCTATTGGTATTGACGGACTTCATATGAAACATTTATTTGAAAGTAAAAACAACACTGGTACTTTTGTAACAAATTTAAGCTCAGCAATAATTGAAAGAGAAACCTGGCACTGAAGACACAGGTATTGAGACCTGTTTATAAAAAAAGGGGATAAACAAAAATATGAAAATTATGGACCAATTGCTCTTCTACCTGCTATTAATAAGATTATTGAAAAATATTTTACAAATTGTATACAACATTTCTTGAACACTTTTAAATTACTGTCTCAAAATCAATATGGATTTAAAAAAAAAGAGTACAAACGATGCACTACAAAAACTAAATGATATTGTTTCAACTGCACTTGATCAGAGTAAATATGTAGGAGCCATCCTAATTGATTTTCAAAAGGCATTTGATACTCTAGATATAGGTATTTTAATGGAAAAAATTTACAACATACTGCAAAGTTATTTGTCTAACAGGAAAAGCTGTGTCCGTGTGGAAGGTGACATTAGTGATTTCAAAGAAGTTAAATTTGGACTTCCACAAGGATCAATGTTGGGTCCCATACTTTTTTTATTTACATTAATGATATTGATAAGATTTGTGATAATACAATCACAATTTTATATGCAGATGGTATTATACTTATGTCAATTAATTATAGGTGTAAAACTATGATGAAGACCCTTCAAAATGATTTTAACTTAGTAAATGAATAGCCAACCAATAATGAATTATTTATTAGTAAAGAAAAGACAAAATTTATGGAAATATGTGCGTCACAGATGGCGCGACATAAAGATAAAATCGTCCTGCATGAAACAAACTGTAATGAAAAAACAAATAACGCTAAATGGAACTGCTCTAAACTGGACAAAGTTGAAACAGCAACCTATCTGGGAATGATTTTTGGTAATAAATGGAAGGTCTTATCATGTAGATAATCTCATTACTAAGCTGAGGTAAATGATACCTTCTCTTTATACTATTAGACATATGACTGGAAACAGATATAAGAAAATTTTATATGAGGCATGGTAGCATCTCATTTGAGGTATGGCTGTGAATTCTCTGGATTGGCTAGTGAATATTTAATAACTCGTATTCAACATCTGCAAAATGAAATAGTTAAAGTGCTGCACGGGATTGATAACAAAGAAATTAGCTCTACAGAATTATACTTGAAACATGATATCCTAACTGTAAAACAACTAATAGATATCACCATTATCAAAAATAATTATTTTTTTGGATGAGTTTAAAAAGCTAAAAAATAAAATTACAAGAAATTGGAGATACTTAAACTACACCTTCTCTGACTGGAGAAACCTGTATGGCAAAAATGTTTTTAAGTGCCTAATATTTTTAACAACATCCTTAAGCCACTTAGGGAACTGAAAACTATTAGGGAACTGAAAAGGAAAATTAGAACCTGGTTAAAGGAGTGAGAAAATGAAACTTGGTGATGACTGTTGGCTGATGTTTACTCTTATATGGATTTTAACAATTTATTTAATCTGATATTTTATTTTGATAATTTTACTCTGACATTTTAATAATCTTATCTTCTACACTGATATTTATGTATGATCTTATGTAACATAACTTGACATTACATTATTTATTTTTTATGGTATTGTTTTATAGAAGCTTAACACTAAGTAAATTCAGAACCATACTATCTTGACATAAGTATGCTGTGACGACAGTAAAACATATACAAACTTTAACGAGTTTCGTGTTTTCTCATATTTGAATAAACACTATTATATTATTATTATTATTATGCGCTTGAAAATATTAATAATAACGTCACAAGAGCTCTAAATAATGGGAAATTTCCTGGTGCAGTGCTAATTGATCTAAGCAAGGCTTTTGACACTCTCAAAAGTGATATTCTCTTAGAGAAACTACACTAACATGGAGTAACAGGTAAAATGTACAACATTAAAAAAAGTTATTTAACAAATAGGAAATGTAGTGTAAAAATTGGTGAGGAAAATAGTAACTGGAAAGTGATAACACATTGAGTCCCACAAGGGTCTGTACTGGGCTCACTTCTTTTCATTATTTATATCAATGACTTTTTACATGTTAATTGGAAAATGGAAATTGTTCTTTATGCAGAAAATATTTTCTTGCTATCGATACATGTTAATGATGGCAAAATGATAAAACATCTGCAAGAGGATTTTGATATATTAAGAATTTATTTGCTTCAAAACGACCTTATACTGAATAAGGAAAAAACATGTTTGTTGCCTTTAAAAACATCTAACATGAAGGACATCACTAAAGATATTATTATCTGTGAATATAACTGTAAGACTGAAACGGGCAACTGTGGTTGTAAAAAAATGGAAAGAATTTACAACACCACATATAGGTCTTGATATAGACACTAACTGGAAATTCTACAGCCATATTGAAAACTTAACAATAAAAATTAGGAAAATACTTCCAAGTTTTTACAATGTGAAAAATGTTCTCGATATTAGAAACAAAAAAATGGTTTTCGAGTCACTGATTATGTCAACTGTGAAATATGGAATTACCCTCTATGGATCTACATCAAAATCAATCATTCAACAGTTGCAAAAAGTAGTTAACAAGGCCATTAAAATTCTTTTTTAAATTGTAAAACTAAAAAGTAGTAAAGATATTTACACCCACTTAAACTTTTTAACTGTAAATCAATCACATTGCTTTGAAGTAACAGGGTAAAATTACTTTAAAACAGAAAATAGGACTAAAACAGAGAGATCTATTAGAGGTAATACTCGATGGGTTTGTGAACCACTTTGGAGAAATTCATACGGCGAAAGGGGCCATTCATACATGGTACCAAATTACGTGAACAAAATACCTGTCAAGCTCAGATGCCTTACAAATTATAAACTCATGGAAAAGGAAATCAAATTTTCACTTAAAATAACTTAGTTTTATATTTGTATACAGATGTGTGAAATGTATTGTCTTTGAAATTTATAAGGATGATTGTTTTGATTTTTTTTTGATAAAAATTTCATACTTTTTTCTTTGTTAATTATCTTTATTAACGTGATTATCTTTATTATATACATGATCTATACGATCCATTACAACAATATTGTGAAATTTAATAAGTTCCTCATCAGACTTCGTGCGTTTTGTCCACCATGTACCTATATGCCATGTACAAATGATTAAAGCTGTATATTATTATTATTATTATTATTATTATTATTATTATTATTATTATTA
>JAHWFP010048950.1:0-18404 GCA_023313725.1 Lithobius niger | reverse complement strand
TATTATTATTATTATTATTATTATTATTATTATTATTATTATTATTATACGTATAATGTGTTGATGCATCAAGTTTCTACATGCAATTCATGTGTTACTAGTACTGAGGGTACATGGAGGTTGGAGTATTTCACTACATCGACATAGTGTTAAGTCGATGTAAGATAAAAGCACTCTAAAGTTACTGCGACGTGGGTACATGGACCTTGGGTTTAGGCGCATTGTGGTTACACGGTAGTTGTGGAAGAGTAGCTAACACGATCGCGTAGCAACATAGCTAGATGTAGCGCAGCATTCGAGAGCAGGGAACATAGGAGTTTAGTTGTTCAAAACAATTCACATCTTGTAAATTTAATGTTTGCTTATAAAAAATAATTAAGGTTTGAATTCGACTGCTCCGAATGGCTATTGCGGGGCGGGGGAGGGGGGGATATTGGCCGCAAACAAAAAGTTAATTGGTGTGCTATATCATGTTACATCAATATGACTATCATGTGGGAGGGGGTTGACCCTCCTGAATGTTATTGGTGTCGGCGGCCACTTACGGTCCGGCACTTCCTTGTTGATTGTTGCCATCTTGATGGTTTTTGTCGTCGTTTCCATCTTCCGCATGACATTGTGCGTCAAATGGGCGATAAGTCTGTTCTCCTGTCCGGTGTTCTTTAACTTTCGCAGGAGGTACAGATGTATGACAAGATTTAGATTAGGGGTTTGAATAATATCTCTGTAATGTGTGGTGCAGTGGCAACCCGGACCACTGCACTGTGTCTGAGGTTGGCACTAATGACCAAGCTGTCGACGCGCCATTAAGCCTCATCTCCCCCCTATCATGTTCCACCTAAAGAAACATATAAAATAAGATCTGCCGAGGAAAAATAGTTAACAAGTAATCAACTTTTCTTTACGGTGCCTCTTCCCCCCCCTTATCCAATGTTATTTAATTTTCAGTAATTTAATTGATGCTCTATCATGTTACATGGCCTTCACTAAATTGAAACATAAGAACACGTTTTTCGAACAGGAATAAAACAACTTAACAAGTTATCAAATTTTGTTTACTGGCGCCCCCCCCCCCAACAAACTTTCGATAATGTAATTTTCAGTAATTTAATTAGTACTCTTATTAGTTCACTGGCGCCTCTCCTCCTTTTTCCCCCACCACATTTTTAATGATGTAACTTTCAGTAATTGAATCAACACTCTATCATGTTACGTGGCTGTCACTAAATTGAAACATAGGAATAATTTTGTTTGGACCATAAAAAAAACAGCTTAACGAGTAGCGGACTTTTGTTTACTGGCGCTTCTCATCCCCCTCCCTCCACCAAATTTTTAATGGTATAATTGTCAGTAATTTTAATTGGTGCTCTATCATGTTACATGACCATCACTAAATTGAGACATAAGACAAAGTTTTTCAGACGGGGAAAAAAAGTATCTTACTAGTCTACTATTGTTTACCGACGGTTCTCCCCCCCCCTTTTCTGCCCTTTCAACACACACACAAAACACGAATACAGTGCCCAACAAGCCCTAGGTCCATACCGCAAAAAACTGCATCCAATACTCCCAGTAACAGATTGGCCTTTTTCACGACTTTCACTTTCTGTATAGTAACGTTATACATAATATACATGCCTAAAATAAAAGCATGACGTGGCTCACAGTGCTGGAACTTGTTGCCGGCGACCAAGGCCAAAAATAAATGAATAAGCGGTCCAGAAACACACACATAAATATGTGGTACAAACAATATTTAATTGTTATTTTTTTAATTAATACTGTTTCAACACCACTTTCAGGTCAATTAGCTATAGCTGGTACGGCTAGTGTTTTTTTTTAATGTAAATAATTTCCACCGTGTGCGTACCTGTTCCAGGTTTTGCCTCGTAATAGTTTTCAAACATTTCAAAATTTCATTTCCTTTCATCATCTGACTGTCAAAAGCTTCTTCATGTTTACGAACTAAGTAAGGGTGTTGAATTGGCGCCAAAATGACGTTTTAGCGCCAACTGTTTCGCCCAATCACAGCATACTACAAGATCTAGCTCAAACCAGAAAGCAGATTAAGTGGGTACATGGAGGTCCAGTGTCGCACTAACTTTCCTTACGGTGATGTAAAGAGGTGGTTTAACTAATTCGCGACAATCTCGCCACTAATGCGACGTAGCACGGTTACATGGAGGTTCTTGATGCCAATCAACGAATGTCATCGTAAAATTAAGTCAACATAACACTACGCATTGCTCTAACGAACATCCATGTACCCTCGGTAATTCTTCAGAACACTGGTTTGACTCAAAACCCAAAAGCTAAACTATTCTATGTTGCGTTTTATAGCGATTTTGGGTCATTGTTGAAATAAAAAGTGTAACATATTAAAGTAAATTTTAAGTAAAAAATGCTACTGAAGAACAATAACAATTGGAGTGCAAATCGTGGTAATGAATTATTGACAAATTCTGTAACATTTTCATGGGTAACCCAGGTGAACCAGTGCCCTTAAGAAAAGTTGGAAAAAATATTCGCAAAAAAATACTCTTTACCTGGGTTTCATTATACAGGTTACTTTGAGAATATAGGATTGATACCGTAAACCGAGATTTTTTTCTAAAATAGTATGAATGGGATTTAATTAACGATTCTATGGATATCAAGGTTCGAGTTAATGACTTAAAGATTTCAAAGTTTATTGTGGTAAATAGCTAAGCTGAATACTTCATATGCTTTGTTTTTAATGAAATAAAAATTCATATCTAACTGAATGACTAAATTAAAAATGCAAAAATTAATGGCTTGTTTTTTCCTACTAACACAAATAAGGAAATATTTGAGCTGTGACGTACTGCAACCAACGTATTTGTTGGTATAGTTTTAATGTGAAACGGTAAGTACAGTCATAACAATGTATGACTTAAAGAAAAAACCCTGTAAACTACAATAGCTAGAATTCGTCAAATCATTACAAATTGGAACTGGTGGATAAAAAGTAAACAATTCTACAACATGCATTGTTCCCAAAAATACAATCGTATGATAGCACACCAAACAGACGGTTGCCAAATCATAATTATTGTAACTAGCAACATTCTCTAGGAACACCAGGAGTTGTTTACTTTCTCAGGCCTACCGAATTACAGGGAGTATAATGTAAACCCATTTACGTACCTTGTGTTGGTGTGTAAATGGGTAATACAAAAATGTGGTAAATGTTGAAGATGATTCACGAAGTGGTGATTCGGATCTCAGGCATCAGCCAGATCACGTTTCTGGACGGAAAGGTATTTGTTGTCCAGAGTAGTTTTTGGTTGGCTTTCTAATGTTATGTGTTTAGCCGCAGCTAGTGAGGCACACAATTTGGATAAATATGAATAATTGAAACCTAAGTTACCATCCCATCGTTTGAATTAGTGATTACTCTTTCCTGGTGACTCTTGGCTGGAATAATGGTGGACAAGTAGCGCTTCATAAACAACGGTGTCACAGCCGAAAAACAATGAATTGACGACAACAAATGCCGATTTACAATAAATAACAATTAACAAGAAACATTGATTGTTATGATAAGGTAAAAATTGGTGCCTAAAGAGATTACTAGCAGTCGTACCAGGCTTTGCCCGGTGTTTCGTATCGCCCATGGTTGTTTCCCAGTTTTCGCACGGTGTTGCGTGAATGCTGCCTGTGACAGGAAATTCTTCTTCCTGGAATATTTCCGTTTTTCTCCCATCCTTTACCTACCGTGTCCTGTCCCCGTTTCCTCCCACCCTCCCCCAAAAAACTTACCAAATGATTCAGTTAATGTAAATCATTTGCTTAATGGTAACAGACGAATTGTCACCCCCCCCCCAACTCTTTATTTTCTAAAGACCAAGGCGGTAACAGAAGAGCACTGCCCCAAACACTGACATTCCCCGTTTAGGGCCACCTCCCCACTCCCAGTTTATCGCTTTGGCTTGAGCTATCTGTACCGTGTGAAAAGTAAGTGTCATTCTTGTATAACGTCATTTAAGACTTGCCGCCGAGATGACCGTGTGGAGCAAATTATTCGTCGAGGCAACAATGTGCCACTTCTTTTCGAGGCAACAATGTACCAGTTTCAACTTGTAGCCAAAGAATTGACACACTCGCCCGTTTTCATTGTAGGGGCCGTTGTCGTTGTCTTCGTTTCTGCTATGAGACTTTGGTTTATACTGTAAGACTAGTAGGTGGATTGAGTCTCCCGGTCTTTTTAAGAAAGTAAATCGTGTATTCAATATTTCATTCATTAGTATACTGATCCTTCAATTTTACTCGCCCCTCCTCTATCCCTTCCTTTTCTGTGCACTCCCATGATAATCTCCATGATTGTCTCCGGGTCATAGTCTATCCCGGTGTTTCGCATTATTAGGAAAGTCAATCACGCTTGCAGTATTTCATTAGTACACCCATACCCAGTAAAGCCGACTACTTGTGTTTTACTGAATGCTAAAAAACAGTATCACTGAGAAAGTCAGCATTCAGTAGGCAAGCAAGCCCCCCTGCTGCAAGGTAATGTCCGTGATTTTTTTCCATCAACTAAGAAATAATTAACGTCGGCACCACGCACCACCAAATTGTTGCAAGTAATTTTCCTTCATTTGCTTATGCCTGCAAAGATTGTTGGCACCCACTTTAAAATAATTCCACTTCGCTCTCCAAGTCTATAGCTAGGAAATAAATGCGCATTTCCATCGTATAAGGTTGTCAATTTTGAGCTCCATTAGGGGGCCTTGAAATAAACAACCTATCGTTGGTTTATTTAAAGTTGTCCGCTGTTAGCTGAAACACGGATTTTTTTTAGCTCAACAACGAAAGTCCTAAACAATGCCACATTCACGCGACTAGACACAGTTTTCAAGGTAACAATGATTCGCGACGTGCATCGCAATTGTAGTCAACTTTGAAGCGATTGTTGCACGTATTTTTACAGTAACTGATTTTCACTTTCTTCCTCTCCTTACTTTCGCTGGAATGAGTATTGTATTAGTAGATACCTTCGTATATACGTTCGTGAGTCTTTTTCAACATTTTGCCAATGTGGCTCACGTAATGGTGATGTGTGGACTCAGAAGTAAAATTATTCCTAATGTTAGTTGCTTAGGGTAAAGGTAACTTAAACGCAGAAATTAATTTACAGTTTGGTTGACATTTTTTAAAAGTGCCTAAATTTTTCGCATTAACAGTTTAAAATTAGTGAGCCTCGGCATTATAATCCGAGCTAGGTTAGACCACAAAAGGTTTTCAGGCATTTATTTTGGGCTTGGTAACTTAAAGGGTTAGTTATCGAATAAAAATCGTGTTTTCCATGAATAGAATAAACGTGCAATTCAATATCACAGGCGGGTGAAAATACCCTGAAAAGGAACCAAAGTTCAAAATTTGCGTGAGAAAAAGGGGTAATAATCAACAATTTTACTTAGGCCTTAATTACTACATATAGTGCGACAAGGAATTATTTCTTTAAAAATGAAATGTTTTCACTACAGTGTTTAGAAAGTGTTTACTGCGAAGAGGTAAGTGATACAATTTCAATTAATTAATAAAATGCAGTTTGGTGGAAATAAAGCTCTTTCAGAAGTGGATAAAGTTAACATCCGAACGAGGGTAATAGTGAGGATAAGATGCAACAACGGTGTTCTTCCAAGGACAAAACTTCATACTTCCCATATATTACTAACTTATTCCTCGAAATGACAACCTTTAAATACGTATTACTTATGTCACTCCAGTAACTAAACCAAAAAATCGTGACGCTGGTAGTCGTCTTGATAAATAACTCAGGTAATAGTTCAGAAAAAAATGCACTAACCAGTTTAGGGGGAAAAGGTAAATTTTACAGTTTTCTAAGGTAAAATGGGATTGTTATGCAATTACCAAGAAAAATAGTAAAATGTAAAAGCAGATGCCTTAAAGAGTAGGGAAATGGCCGGGTTTTTTTTGAGCAAGCTATAAATAACTACTGAATAGCTTGCCCATAAGAATGAATTTCAATCAGTAATTATTGATCTTTGAAAAAATAATCAAGTTGACCATTTCCTATACAGGACCGTCAACTTGTCGCATTCTCAGCCACAGGCAACACCAATATATCGGCCAAAATTTATCGTTTGATGAAATGAACAGCGACTACCAAGCACACAAGTATGAAGGTAAGAGTTGTTCCTCCGAACACCATAGCCGGAGCAATTCTCATCCGGAAAAATACAAAATAATAAAAGGAATCCTAAAAAAGTCAGACGTAGAATTGATTATTCATTCCAATAGGGGTGGTTGCAGTTATGAGTTTTTATTTTTGCCCTATGTGGCGACAATTTAGCAGCTACAAGGATTCCAAGGGATGCTACTAATTGTTTAGACCAGTGCTTCTGAGCCGCAACAGGTGGTGTAATGCATAAACTGAGCCCAGCACTAAGATAAGAAATTCTGTAAAGAATTAATATAATGAAAGAAAAACGAAATTGCAATTTACTCCTGTCAAAATAATGATTTCGAATAGCAAATAAGCTTGCATCTAAGAAAACAATAAATAAATTAAGCGATTGAACGCTTCTCAATGTTATTTTTATTTTGATAACTACTTGTCAAAGAAAACATCACTATTTGTAATGTCGGGTCCTCCGGTTTGTAACTTTGTACAGTACATATAGAACCATCTATATTTTTCCCATCTTTATGGCAGCAAGAAAGTAGTTGCAGCGTAAAGGCTGACCACTCCCAATTCGACCCTGTTCACATGCAGGCAAGTTTTTAATCAACTTTAGACTAATGGGCATGCTTGACTCAAGGCATAGGTCAACACTATCTTCCTTTTCCGACTTTGTTCAACCTGAACAAACTGCAAACGTATTGAATTGCAAGCGGTCGTCACAAAATTGAAGAGATGGCTTCTTGCTTTGATGCGTAGGCTGTCTACTGGAAGTGGTGTGTATGCTCCATTATAATGCAAATACCATAATGACGGACATGATGCATAATATCGATGGACGAACGGGTAAATACCGTATTAGGAAATTAGTATTCGAACCCTAAGCAATAGAAATAGAAAAAAGCCTATCCATCCAACCCAAAGGTCATGGAACAGTAAAGACCATCAAAGAGAGACTTTCTAAAAGAACGAAGTGAACGATAACAAAGAACAAAAAAGGCAAGGTATTCTACGTGCGGACAACCCTTTCAGTAAAGAACTGGTAATGGAGTTTAGTACAGGAAATAGTGCCACAAAGGCAGAAAAAAATGAACCAGAATGATTTTATGAATTAAGGTTGAGTCAGTATTAAAAAGATGGTGTACACATCACCTTCTTGCTGATGGGTACACCACTGGGTAGGTGGCGATCATGTATCCCGATGCAAACGATCCTGAATAGAAGTAAGTTGGAGTTTCAGCAGGGGGGGGGGAGATGAGGCTTAATGGCGCGTCGACAGCTTGGTCATTAGCGCCAACCTCAGTCACAGGGCAGTGGTCCGGGTTGCCACTGAACCACACATTACAGAGATATTATTCAAACCCCTAATCTAAATCTTGTCATACATCTGTACCTCCTGCAAAAATTGAAAAACACCGGACAGGAGGACAGACTTATCGCCCAATTGACGCACAATGTCATGTGGAAGATGGAAACGACGACGAAAACCATCAAGATGGCAACAATCAACAAGGAAGTGCCGGACCGTAAGTGGCCGCCGACACCAATAACATTCAGCAGGCATTTTACACAAAGAAGTGAATGGGTGCTATGACACCATTTATAGAAATGTTTCTGACATAATACAAGACGATTTAAATAATAAAGGTTGTAAGGGCGACAACTATGACAACATTGATTAACAATGGGAAGGAAAGTTTTAAACAGAACACTAAATATAAATGTAAGTTCAGTAAAGTGCTGAAGAATGAAGTTGGCCTAACGAAAACTGTTTGCAATGACATTTCCAGTAAGTAGCTTAAAAGTAACGTTACGATCTGTAAATACGCCAAGATCTTTATGACTAACCACAAGTGTAATCAATTTATCAGTGATTATTGCGTCCAAAGAAAAGAATATGACATTTCGTCCAGAGCGAAGTGAATGAAATTAGCCATTTCTGGGAAGCAATGTCAGTAATATCATTTTGAAGAACTGGCACCACACCGAATCAGAAAAATATTTCAAGTCAAGGGGAAAACAAACATTGGGAACTAAATAAGAGAATAAACGTCAGAAATTAAGTAATTAACAAAAAGGTGACAGACGATGGGTGAGACACCAGAAGTAAAGGGAACCAAGAAGAAGCACCAAAATGAATAATATGCTGACGTGTAGTCGAAAATTTGGAGCAGATACATGTCATTATACTAGGTGAGAAACTAAAAAGGCCAATTTAGAACGGATCCTGGAATGTGAAATAGTATCGAAAGCTTTCCTAAAATCAAAGAAGGTAAGGTCATTAGAAAAAACAAAGTAAAGAATTGTTGTATCGGGCTCACAGGTGGGAAGAAAACCTCGCTTGGGGGAAGGGGCTGGAAGAAGATTGGGGTGAGTGTAGTGAGCGAAAAGATCGGAGTAGACAAGATGCTCAAGGAATTTGAAGGGACACGAGAAAGGGTGGTAGGCCTATAATTAGAAACTATTTATTAGTAGTAGGTGTGCTAGATTAGATGAGTAAGCCAGTACATGGTCTTCTTTCCACAGAGAGGGAAACCAGCAAGAACGAATGTCGTAATAGAAGTGGAAAAAAGATGGTGACGAGTTGAACCCAAAATATTCACCCACCCAAAACTAGCAGTAATAAGGAGGACTTTCCCATCGACACATCAAAACTAGCCTTAAAACTACAGAGAAAAGTGGCTTCAACCATGGAAACACGGAGGAAAGTTCCATGGATTAATTACCCTTAGACACAAAAAGGGTTGGGGAGCTTTAAACTTGGAGGTACAGCCAAACAGATTGAGGTTGTGACCACGGTTATGGAAACTGTTGATTTAAGGAGGACAGTAATATCTGTATCAATAAGACCTGTTTACAGTTTAAAAGTGAGAATGGCATCAATTTTACTGAAACAATTGCGAATAGCTTTTGAGTCGGGGATGTTGAAGACACTACTGGTAGATAAGATGATGGTCAGCCTGCCCTGGCAATTTTAAGTTTTTAAAGGTAGTAGCATACAGGGAAAGCAGAACTGCGAGCAATAGTAGGACGGATAAAGGTTTTATATAAAGTGCAAATAGTTAAGTATCGAGCGGAGTAAACTTTGGGAGGACGAAATGTGCATTGCATATGTCATGCTGATCACAGAATTCTTGAATGTTAAATTTAAGTTTGTCGTCCATGATAATGCCTAGATCATGGTGGAAAGTTCTTGCTCCAGTTTAAGACCAGTCAGAATGTAATTTTTGCGTGTGTTATTAAAACCAAAGTGCAAAACTTTACCTTTAATAGGTTAAGTAAGAGATATTTTTTTGTTTTCAAGTGTGGAGGTTGTCTAAACCGTGTTAAATAGAGGAATTGGATGGAGTATGGGGAAGTTTGAAGTCATCTGCTTAACTTATATTCTTATCATGCAGATATGATGGAAGCTCAGACATAAAGATGTTAAAGAGCAGGGCCCGAAAACGGAGCCTTGCAGGACTCCAGAGGTCATAGGTGACCAAACAGTAATTACACGTCTCGTGTACGCATTGACTGGATCCAAGCAGTAGTAGAGTTTTAGATTCAAGAAAATGGATTTTATTGATAAGGAGATACTGATAAATTGAATCAACAGCCTTCCAAAAATTGAGAAACATAACATCAGACGTAATGCTATTTTGACAACAGTAGAAATATAACCCATTTTTGTTGGTAGAGCGTACGGCTTTTGCCATGGCTATCGATTAAAATGAATCAATCAATCAACCTTATAACCCAGTTTGGGTTCGTGCTACCTGTAAACGAAACAACAAGCTGGTAGCAGGTACAGACTAAATCTCTGAGTCATGAACGACCTCGTATAAAGCCGTGCTGAGTATAATGCAGTATTCTACTCAGCACTTTTGTTTGTAAAGCGTAAGGCTTTTGCCACGGCTCTCGATTAAAATCAATCAATAAATCAATATGATAACCCAGTTTGGGTTCGTGCTACCTGTAAACGAAACAACAACAAACTGGTAGTAGGTACAGACTAAATGTTTGAGGCATGAACGACCTCGTATAAAGCCATGTTGAGTAGAATCCACTATTCAACTAAGCACTTTTGTTTGTACAGCGTACGGCTTTTGCCACGGCTTTTGATTAAAATCAATCAACCAATCAACCTGATAACCCAGTTTGGGTTCTTGCTACTTGTAAACGAAACAACAACAAGCTGGTAGCAGGTACAGACTAAATGGTTGAGACATGAACGACCTCGTATAAAGCCGTGCCGAGTATAATGTAGTATACTACTCAGCACTTTTGTTTGTAGAGCGTTTGCATTTGGCCGCGCCTCTCGATTAAAATCAATCAATCATTCAACCTGATAACACAGTTTGGGTTCGTGCTACCTGTAAACGAAACAGCAACAAAGTGGTAGTACGTACAGACTGAATGTTTGAGGCATGAACGACCTCGTATAAAGCTGCGCTGAGTAGAATGCAGTATTTTGAGTTTTTCGATTGATTGGTTAAATGTTCTGCATAGTAAAGAACACCTTCCAGGACGTTTGAAATATTTGGAAGAAGCCTTATGGGTCGATAATTGTTGACAAGAAAGGGAGAATGGGAGTAACGTCTGCCTTCTTCCAACGTGATGGTAAATGGTAAGAATGGATTGAAGTACAGAACATTTAAAAAAAGATGTTGCAAGCGACTGGGCTTGTTTTTTTTAAGTGTTGAGTCTTCATCTGGCCCACTAGAGATATCTTCTTTCAGACTGACACGACCGCTCTCTAGTCTTATTGAGTGAAATTTACCAAGCCGGAGACCTGAGAGAAAGAGGGGAGAGAGGAAACGGAGGGTGTATAGTAATAACGAAAGGTTATTGAGTTGATGAGCAATTCCAGAGTCATTAAAAATTACAAATTCGTTATATTATAAACAGGTAGCTGACAATTTTTTACCTATGTTAGAATAAAGAATTGGAGGTTGTTTCTTGCTACGAAAGAATAAGTCATTTTCAGAGTTACGTATTTCTTGCCATATGCCACGAACAGTATTTTATCCTACCATTTTTGCAAAAGACTACAGTACTGTTGGGTGTGGGATTAGAAAACAATTTCTGGCGCTTTTTTTTACAAAATTTATTTACAATATTAAGTTGTGAGTCAGCAACAAATTCTAATAACTCTCCATCCAGTCGATGTAGAAACTGATGTCGTTGATTAGAATGTAATCAACGTTTTTAAGGTTCCTCCTGCTTGTGAAGGAAATGAGGTGAGGAAATGAAAAGAAGGAACGAAGAGGAGAAGAAATAGTTCAGCTTCGAAACAATGACAGAATAATCGAGCGAGAAAGAGCCATCTTCGTTTTGAGGCTCTCACATTGCTTCAATCAGTTTCCTCTAAAGGTTTAAGGTTATTTTATTCATCAGTCTGTATATCCTGAAACTATTACAGATGGATGCCCAAATAAACAAGCTGTAGATTTATAGTCCCAAAAGTATACTTCTCTGACTATTGAGGTATGTTACTTTGCTGTTTTCTTATTTGTTCTCGTTAAGACGTCTAGTTTTCAGAAAATGGAAAGGAATGAATCACGGCCCTAGCATCTAGAACCGCGCTGGCGCTTCGCCCATCAAGATCAGATTGTTGACCTTCCCTGACGTCTAATTGTTGGCGTGTGATTGTTGTGTTCAAATCAAGACATTATCAATGTTTGGGAAAAGGCTAATTACTGATTCTCTTACCCTAGACACTAAACCGTCTTTTTCTGGTATCGAATATCAAGTATTAATGTGACAGAAAGCTTTGGAAATTGTATAGACCAACGGGATTTACCGAGTAGTCAACAAAAAGTCCTGTTTCAGAGTTATGGATTTCAATACGAAAAAGGTATCTCAACACCGTTGATTTCATGCTAATTACTTATTACTGCTACTAAAACTTATTATTAGCTAGTTACACTCAGATAAAATAATTTATGCGACCGATATGCTTGAAATTTTCAAGCATTCAGTTCACGTTTGACTCCAATGGATGCCTTTTATGGTTTGATATTTGGGGAGGTTTGACCCCAACTATTGTTATCATTTGTAATGATATTTTCTCGAACAATTCGAACATGCCATCTATTATCAAAATAATTGTCCACCATAGCTATGTAACAATGCAGCCTCGGTTAACTTTCTGTTTCCGTCCACAATTAAATCGAAATGTCATATTATATATAATTGTACCTAGTATAAAATTAATATAAAACTATCTCATCATCTATTAAACTGTTTATTCGAAAGCATATTTATGAAGGGAAACTGCTCATTGAATAAAAAAAAAAAACAGTACAAAATAATGTAAATAGGCCAAAGCTAAACTGAACTAACATAATATCGTGCTCTCTTGTTTCTGTTTTACAGTCAAATGTAATACAACGGGCATACTATAGAAAAAATAACTTATCAGCGATCATTGATTATACCAAAGTAACGACTTTCTGTTTTAAGAAACGATTAATAATTAAGAAATAATTATATTTTCGTAAAGGAACTCACAATCAAAACTTACACTAAAGCAAAACAATAAAACCAAAAGGGTTTAGGTACAAAAACCCTGTAAGGGTAAAAGGACACATCAAGTTGTTGCCATAGAAAGTAGTGACACCAGAGCCAAAATGGCTGCCCCCTAGTTTTCCTTCCAACCCTGATCACTCAATCTTAACTGACACGTCGCTGATTGGCAGTTAAGCTTGAGTGATCACGGTTCGGACCACAAACTTCGTGGCAACCATTTTGGCTCTGATATCACTACTTTCTGCAGCAAAAAATTGATAGAGAACTTTACCTTTGTGGGGTTTTTGTGTGATAAGCTTATTCAGTTATAGTTGAAGCTGCAGTTCGCAAATTGTCTGCCTCCACACCCTGTAGTGCATTTTCAGAGGGCAGAAAAGGGTCCCGTGAATGAAGCAAACAAATAAGTTGCATGAGCTTGTTCTACATCATGCCACCTTCCCTTTGCACCATGATGTCATCCCCATAGGCAATCGAAAGTGTCGATATGATCTCATCAAAATGGCCGCTGACATTGATTAAATAAAAGTTAACATCTCTGCGACCATTTGCCGATTTACTTTTTCTATCGTTCGTTTTAAATCAACTAAGATACACTACCGCTAAAGTTGTACTATTCATTATCCAAAATGCAAAGGGTTTGGCAGTGTGGGCTCGCAAATATAAAAATGCCTAATTTTTTACTTAAGTTTTAACATTTAGTTGGAAATAGCACCCAAACAGCGCGACTGGTGCAATGCCTTCATGGTAGTAAGATCGTGGTAAATCTGTTAGTTTAAAAATAATCTACAGAAATAAAAAAATCCAATGAATGGTTCGTGCTATATCAATGCTGAAGCGAATGCATTTCAATAGGATGCTGATAGTCTGATGCTGATGGCAGTAAAGGGCCGTTCCCATTACTGCAGGGTTGAATGGCAGACGGCGGCACGAGCGGCAAAACGGCGTATGGCATGGGAATAAATGCTGCCTTAAAATTAAGAAATCCCTTGTACGTTGTTTTTTGTTTTTTGGACTAGCCTATTAACCCCCTCCATTAAACAAAAAAATTGTATTCCATCTTCTTTCGATACTGAGTGTGGGCAAGAAATAATCCGGCCTACGGACCAACCATGTGAGGAAAAAAAATTGTCGAATGGTGGAAAGAAAACAGGAGATATTTGTCATCTTCAGAAGTTGGTGTATTTGTTGTAGCTTAGGTTAGGTTAGGTCCGTTGCCTTTGCTCAAACTTTTACAGGCATAGAAAAGAATTTACCTGGAAACTTTTTTTAATGTGGCTTTTTGTCAGTTTGGTTTATTCATTTTTGTTTTGATTTTAATTTTGATTTTTTAGTTTTGGTTTTTAATTTAATTTTTCGTTTGTTATTTTTGCTTATTAGATTTTTTTATTTAGCAAAAAAAAATTGCTTTTCTCGCCTAGATTTGGCTCAGCATTGTGTTAGTTCCTACGTGTTACTAATCTCACGCTGGTGAAAATAAGTATTACAAACAAAGAGTCAAGTGTGCTGTTAAAAAAAAAGGTTACATGACATTAAGTTTCACTTTACTTGTTAAAATGTACACGGATTAAAATCCTTTTTAATTTAAATAAGCAAATGAACATTTGAGAAAATTGCATCTGTTCAAGTGCTGTTCTACTTTACCTATTAAATTATTGTTGAAGCACAACAGCACTTGAACACGCAATTTTCTGAATTGTACATTAGCATATTTCAATTAAAAATCATCAAACGGGAAGGCGGAGGATAAAGCAACTTTGCCGCTCATCAGCCCCCTCCCCACCCCCCGCCGGCCCCCGAAAAATGCTTAGCTTTGGGTCTGGCTACGAGTTTCATTTCGTTGGAAAACCATGTTTCGGGCAGTAAAATCGGGAACTGATAGAAATTACAGAGATTAAATAGCTACTTCATTTGGCATCATCTAGGCAACACATGTACTCAGGGGGTTAGCAGAATAGGGCCGGTCAGGCAAAAAATAAAAATACCGTGCTCACCTGTTGGTGTGTTGCTAGCTATTTTCCCTGTCCGACGCTGCTCGTAGTTTATGTCAAGCTCTTCAGGCTGTAAATTAGTGTTTCATAACTCTAATAACTGTTAGCGACAAAAAGTGCCAAACCATTTAAGTTCTGGCAACAAGGTGCACATTGCTCACGGAATCTGTACACACATTGTAGTTTCCTAATCCACCGGGAGACACTCCCGGAAGTGAAGATGTAACCGTGATGACTTCATCAAAATTGCCACTAGCCGACGTACTAAATATCTATAATCTCCGGAACTAGTCTGTTAATTGTAACGTGTGGCCTATTGTTGGAAAGATAATTTAATTTGCTAAAGGAAATGCCTCAACAATGTATGCCATAAATCTATTAGTTTCTGCGTAATATGAAGGAAAACACATTGTGACGTCTTAAACATGGCTATCACACGATACACTAAATCTCGTGTATCTCCGGAACTAATAAATTAATCTTATAGTGTAACCTATCGTAGGAAATATAATTTAATTTCTTAAAGAAATTTCCAGAGAATTATTTGCCATATACAGGGTGGGGTGTTCGGAAATTGGTGTCAAATATTTTGAGGGTCCGCTGTGTGATCAAAGATAAGAAGAAAAAGTCCTATAAACATGGGTCCGGAAATGTACCAGTCTTTAGTTACAGCCCCCCCCCCCCCCAGGTTTGGGGTAAACAGTTCTTAAATACCTCGTAAGGATTCACCGTTTCCATTCCAAACTCAGGGTGTGCCATATCATACCTGGTATTTCAGTACTTCATAATACACTACAGTATTAGGTCGCACAATTTATCAGAGGGAGAGGTAATTTTCTTATGGGGGGATCAAACGTGGGGGAAGAGAGGAGTAACTGCTTTGGCCTTGTACTTTAATGAAACAAATTGTACATACCAGAAAAAACACATCGTATCACATTACTGTGTGATTGAAAACAATCGAGAAATGAAACATCATTAAGTAAACAGAAGATGGCTACTCAAAGTTTTACTGAGTATCATTGCATTTGCGGCTCTGCTGCAATTAACTGCAATACGCATCCGCAAAAGACCTCCTCTCCAGAACATTCTGTGACAAGCAACTCAAAAAGATAAATACGACGGAAAACAAACTAAACGTAAGCGTTTTATCATAGTAGGTGCTCAAAATGACCCCCTCTGCCTCGATGCAGTTCCGAAGCCGCTGCGCCATGGACCGACGAACCCGTTCAAAAAATCCAGGGGTTGTGCGAATCTGGTTGCATTCATCCACAATCCTTTGGCGAAATACATCAGCATTGGGAATTGGTGTACTGTACACGAGTGACTTTAAGTGTCCCCAAAGATAAAAGTCTAACGGGTTTAAGTCCGGAGATCTAGCAGGCCATGCTATTGGGCCTGCACGTCCAATCCATCTGTCAGGAAAGCTTCCATCAAGGTAATGTCGGGCCAAAAGGCTGAAGTGAGCAGGTGCACCATCGTGCATAAGCCACATTCGTGTCCTGACTGCCAGGGGAACGTCTTCCAGTAGTTGGGGCAAGTCATACTGGAGGAAATGGAGGTAGGTTTCTCCATTTAGGCGTCGAGGTAGAAAAAAAGGCCCTACCAAATGATCACCAACAATTCCAGCCCAAACGTTTAGACTAAATTGTTGTTGATGTCTAGATTGTTGTACCTCGTGCGGATTTGCATGGTCCCAAAGATGGTTAATGTGATAGTTGAATATGCCATCACGTGTGAAGCCAGCCTCATCTGTAAACAGGATAGACGGCAGGAAATGAGCGTCTGCTCCACATTCATGATTCAGTCGCACACAGAACGCTCGTCGTGGTGGAAGGTCGGCCTCGCCAAGACCTTGGACACGTTGCAAATGGTAGGGGTATAGCAGGTTATGATGCAAAATGTCCCAAATCGTCGAATTACTGACACCCTCTCTGCGTGCAATGTGTCGTGTGCTATCCGATGGATTTTCTGCTATGTGCTGGAGAACTCTGTCTTCCAAGCCAACAGTTCGCACAGTTCTGGGTCTTCCAGCATCCGATGTCCGTCTCCCAAATGAGCCTGTTTCCCGTAAGCGCTGGTGGATACGACTGAACGTTCTAGCACATGGCAAATGAGCACCTTTGAGCGTAGAGACGTCGTGCTTCCAATGCATTTCCATCTGCAAGACCATACATGTAGTGCATGTCTGCCAGTTCGATGTCTGGATACTCCATACTTAGGGAAGAGAACTACCGAACAGTAAACGTAAACAAAGGATCACAATGTCACCTTTAGATTTAAGTCATCAAATGATTTAACAAACCCCTGTATTAACAAGAAGTCGTCTGTCAACCCCGAAATGTGGACTCTCCAAATGGTGTTCAAGGTCACCTTGTACAGATATGCGAATGTTCAACTTGAATTTGCAATTACAGTACTTTTTCGCATCACAAACGTTGTTGTTTTTGTCAATAAATGTTATTACATTCTGGAAGGGAGATCGTAACAGGGGGATAGCAACTAATGAATGGCAGAGCTTGCCCGCTGTAATGTAACTTTTAAGACTTCTAAGTTATTGTTTTTTAGAAGTTGGGTTTTCAAGGATTTTTGTCTTTAACACTTAAAACTACAAAGAATCTGAGGTGGAGATTTACCTCCAAATCAAAACCAAGTTTATGCGATGATTTTTGTGGAAGCTGGAGCGTTAGACAAAGGCAACAAACAAACAAACAAATAAGCAACCAAATTCAAATGTGTGGGTTGAGTACAGTAATGTTGTTCTCGCCGCTTCGGCCAATGAAACAAGTGATCATCCGAATTCCAAGGATTCCCCCACTTTTACGTTTTAAGCTTCTTTGCTTGAAGAGTAGAAAACAAACACATTAAATCCCTCACTTTTAATGGCGAGGATACCCGATTGATAATGTTTGGTGCTCTCCACAGAGATGTACGTACAGTAGTTATTTTTTTTGGAGGGGGGGGGAGGGCACAAACTTGGAAAACGATGTAACTTACTTGGTCTTTACACGTAATGAAAGAAAGTACAGTACTACTTTCGATTGTTTTCAATCACACGATGTGTTTTTTCTACAATTTGTTTCATTAAAGTACAAGACCAAAGCAGTTACTCCTCTCTTCCCCCACGTTTGATCCCCCCCATAAGAAAATTACCTCTCCCTCTGATAAGTTGTGCGACCCAATACTGTATTATGAAGTACTGAAATACCAGGTATGATATGGCACATATCCTGAGTTTGGAATGGAAACGGTAAATCATTACGAGGTATTTAAGAACTGTTTACCCCAAACCTGGGGGGGGGGCTGTAACTAAAGACTGGTGCATTTCCGGACCCATGTTTATAGGACTTTTTCTTCTTATCTTTGATCACACAACGGACCCTCAAAATATTTGACACCAATTTCCGAACACCCTGTATATTAGTTTTTGTTTAATATATAGAAAAACATATTACAGTGTCTAAACATGATCCCTCCCCCACATGACATACTAATCTGTAGTAACGAATATATCAATATTATTCTGCGACCTATTGTTAGAAATAAGAATTGCAAGGACAATGTATACTGTAAGTCTCTTTTGTTTAATTCGAAGGAAAACAAAATATACACATAATTATTGCCATTTTATATGTGTAGTTAAAGTTGATTTTATTCTGTGTTTTGTTTCCTGTAATGTATTCACTTGTGCTGCAATTAATAATATTGATCATAACACAGCCATTAGTACATCCGCGAAC
>JAHWFP010048949.1:113538-134964 GCA_023313725.1 Lithobius niger | reverse complement strand
CCATCGGCCACATCTTCATTTTCCCATGCCTTACAAACTACTCCAAAACAATTTAGGTCATGTTCAGAAATACCTCTTGCTTGCGCCTCTTTCTTCACTATTTCATACACAACACGCGGCACCACACCTGCACCCCGAACCTGCCGTTCAGCAACCACCTCTTTCTCAAGTAGATCGGCTAGCAGCTTGCTTACATCAGCAGCCATCTTTCCTTCTCTCACCCTGAGGGACCATGATTAAACACCGAAGTTTCAACAATCAGCAAGAGGGCGAGCGGGCTCATTCTTGCCACGGCAGCAAAGAAAAAGGGTGAGGGTGGGTGATTCAATGAAACGGAATTGAATTGAATTGAATTTTTTATTTAAGTGAGTCTAAGGACCTATTAGTCATACACTCAACTCTAAGCTTAATCTTAAACCGTAAACCTAACAACTGAACCATTTCATACAGAATTCACACTTCTTACCAGATCCCAACAATGGCCAACACCAACTTAACCAACGATTACAGCTACACAAAGACTCAATAGTTGCCCAACCAATCAAAGACACCAGTCAACTTCCATCAGAGTGAGTAGGAGATATCAGCAGGCACCAACACAGCCACCACTCTTCAACAGCAGCCCGGACCCATCAGCACACGAACCGGCCTGTCGCCCTGCAGAATCCTATAACCGCACGGATGGACTGTAGCGTAGCAACAGTATGAGGGGGCACACCCAACACCGTGCACAGTGACACCACACCACCTCTCAGGAGCTGCTCCGGCACCAAGCCCAGCGTGGGCATGAGAACAGGAAATGGGTGACCATCTCATCCCCTGTGCCACAGCTACAAGCCGGGGTCCTGTACCATCCCATTCTAAACTGGTACTCCAGCAGCAACACATGCCCGGTCCTCAACCGCGAGAGAATCCTCACGTCCCTCCAAGACAGACGGTCAAGAACCACTGGTGCCGTGATCATGGGATGGATGTCCTCAACGACCCGACCCGTGGTTCCGGTTGCCCATCTTGCCTGCCATTCGTCTCGTGACAGTAAATCCAGAACGGGGCGAAGATCTCTAGGTGCCAATGGAAATGCAACCTCACTAGCCTTAACCCCTGACACACTTCCTTCCTTGGCCAGAGAGTCTGCCACCTCATTTCCGAACATGCCTACATGCACTGGTGTCCACAATATAGATACAACAGTCCCATTCTGGCAGGCACAGAAAAGCTTCCACCCAATCTCTATGGTGAGTGGGCGGACCACCTCCAATGACCGAAATCCTCTCTGCAGGAAAGCGACACTAGCCGCCGAATCTGTTAGTACCGCGAAATTGGAAAATCCAACATCCAGACACAGGTCCAGAGCAATCGAGATGGCCACTAGTTCCCCAACAAAAATCGATGGAAGACCCGAAAGATGGTAGCTACATTCTAAGCGTAGCTCTGGGACACACACCCCTACTCCACCTTCCCACCGATCAGCATAGAGTGAAGCATCGCAATAAACTCGGCAGCGTCTGGCAACCCTACGTCAACAAGCGCGCCAAGAGCTGCCCAACACCATTCCCAGGGGCACCGTGGGTGAACAATAACTGGAGATGGGAATCCTCTCACTCTGCTGTTCAAGAGCAGGGTTGCTCCCAAGCCCGGCGAGCACAGAAACTCCCGTGTGCTAGGACCAAGCGACATGTAATCTAAAATCACCCACGCCTGGGGATCAGAAGAGCCCCTTGCAACGGCAAGCAAACAAATATTTGCCAACAACTCTCTGGCCCGTATTTCCGTCGGCAGTTCTCCCGTCTCTACCAACAATGCCGTAACAGGAGTTGATGGCAAACAGCCAGCAAACAGTAAGCTGGCACACATTCAGGGCGACTTGAATACTCTGGGTTGCCTGCTTGCACCCCGCCAAGATGGGGAGATGGAAGTCTGCACACGGTCTAACGTACGTCCTGTAAAAAGCCGTAATGACCGATCTACGCGCCACAAGCCTGTTGCTAGCAAGAGACTTGAGAACACGGGGCCGTGAAACAATGTTCTCCCTAACGGTTGCAGCCTCCTCAGCCCAGGTGATACGCGGATCCAACCTGAAGCCAAGATACCCCACACTCAACGAAGAGTGCACTCGTATCCCATCAACCACCATAGAGCCGGTGATATAGGGGCCTCTTGAAAATATCATCAGCTTCGTTTTCGCCGATGAAAGGGTGAGGCCCCTCTCAGCGAGTAGCTTGGATCCCCCTAGCGACTGCAGATTCCAAAGTAGAAAGCAACTCCTCAATATCCAACCCTGCCACCCACACAGCCACGTCATCAGCATACGCCACCACATTAGCCAGGGTGCTCATCTCAGAGAGCACCGAATTAATGGCCACAGCAAAAAGAGCTGGACTTAGGCAGCTTCCCTGCGGGAGCCCCCTGGTCGAGAAGCGAACACCCGACCAGTGACAATTTACCCTGGTAGCATAAGACCGAGTGCCCAAAAGCGCCAAAATCGCATTCCTCAACTTCTCACTCACACCGAGTGCTGCGAAAGCGTGGTTCACCCAGGCCACATCCACGGTATCATATGCTGTCTTGATGTCCAAAAACACCGCGACAGCATAACAACCATTCACCCATGCTTCTCGAATCCCAGACTCAAGGAACATGACTGCATCCTGGGCACCCCTACCCTACCTAAAGCCAAATGGAGCCTTTAATCTTGCTGGAGCCTTCAATCTGCCAGACAAGACGGCAGGCCAAAATCCTTTCGTACACTTTCCTGGCACATGACTGCAAAGCAATGTTAGTTCTGACTTTGCCTCTCCCTAATACTGGGGTAAGCACAGAAAAAAGCCACACTGGCGGGATGGGACCCCCCATCAAACCTAGTTTGAAAGAACGAGAGCAGTTCCGCACGCCCTTCCTCCCCAAGATCCTTGAGCTGACTATAGGAAATTCGATCGAGACCAGCAGCACCATCCACATGACATGCATCCAAAGCTGCTGCCAGTTCCACCTCGCAGAGGGGAAGTTCTTCTATCCACGGTGCAGTCTCAACAACTGCGGGAGGAGGCGGACCACTTGGGGAGTTGAACACAAGCGAGAAGTTGTCATTAAATGCCTCAGCCATCTAACCACCCCTCAAAATCACATTGTCCCGACCCAGAACCCAAGTCACTGTGGTCTTGACGTCCTGAGGACGAACCAACGCCCACACTAGCCACAGGGGTAAACCAGACGAGCCCTTTCCACATAGCCTGATCCCATAAAGAGCTTTCTCTTTACGGATAATAACACGAGATTCCTCGGAGACACCGACAAACTCGTACCACTGAGCGTCGCACCTCATCCGCAAAAACCGTTGCCATGCCCTCCTACGGTCTCTCACCGCACAGATGCATGCTGTGGTCCACCAGACTGGATGAGACCGTTGCTGCCGATGAGAAATGGACCTGCGGCCTTGTCGCTTCTTAACCTAGCGAGAGACCCAAGGACGGAAGTCACCTACTCCTACCACAGGGGCTGCCCGAGAAAGGTGGCATAGAGAGTGCGAGTCTTCACACACACTCTGGCTAACCACACTCGACAGCGCAATAGGGAAATGATCGTTACCCCTCAAGTCTCCTGACACGTCAAAAGAGAACAAATGAACTAGCTCTGACGAGCACAAAAACAAGTCCAACACGGATTCTTGTAACACTTCACCGTACCGTCTGCAAAATGTGGTGGTCCCGTTCTGAACCACCTCCAAATCCAAAAATTCCGCAGAGTCAGCCAACATGCGCCCTCTAGCATCACATTTACCACTACCCCAAGACCAACGATGGTCGTTGAAGTCCCCGCCCAGTACAAGAGGCTTGGGCAGGGAACTCGTCCACCTGATCCAGTCGTCTTTGGCTAGAGGCCCCGTGATATTGACCACTCCAATCGTAAGCCAACCTCGGTCCCGCCCTACCCTAAACACACAGGCATCAACTCCCATGCACACATGAACAGGGAACAGAACAAACGGAATCCAATTCTTTATGAAAACACGAACAGCAGAATTCCCACGACCTGCAAAACCCGCTACAATTTTCTATAATGGGCATGGAACCTGGTGGGAGCCTAGTCTCAACCAAGCATAAAATGTCAACCCTGTTCCCCAGATACTCTACCTCACCAATCTTGTTCCCTATCCCCCTCACATTCCAAGTACACAGAACGAAGACTAAGCAGACCTAGCTGGCACCGTCCACCATCTCCTCACTCACTACCTCCTCTACAATCACCTCCTCCACAACCATAGCTGAACTGAACACTACTTTCTCTGCCTCACCACCACTCTGACTCCACTTCATTTCCCAACAAGACCCCTAATTGTACTGGGTCGTTCAAAATAATCTTGTCTGGCTCTTCAACATCCAAATACGCCACTCCCAACAAGTTTATCCTAATATTACGGGGCCGCTTGAAATAACCTTTTCCGACTCTCCAACATCCAATTGCGCCATTCCAACTACTGTTGCAGCAATGGTTGTTTGACTTGAACCTTGTTTTGGAACACACGAAGCACGTCCCACACTTTCCATTTCTTCACGCATTACACCTTCACACACACCAGGATCACAATCAGACTCAGAGACAGCAGAATGTAGCGCCGAGAACTCATTACTTAAGAAAGCCTTGGCTTTTGCCGCCGGTGGTGAACTAGCTGGTCGAGGACGCTTCTTTGACCGCTTCCCCTGAGAAAAAATCCATTCACCTGACAAAGAAAAACGGGAGGCAGAAGACGCACTGGGAGGAACATCTAACAATAGTACACCAGGTTGGATGTTCAAGGACAACACACATGGCAAACAAGGACTTGGGTTATATTTCTCCCCTATTAAAACATCCCCCACTAGACCGGAACCAGAAGAAGCAGGTACTAGGTTTGAAGCAGGAACAGGGGGAGGCTTCCGCTGTTGCTCTGGTCCACTACGTAAATCACTGCTCACTTCATCCATTGCGGCACCAGCATCCGGGGGATGGGGGGGGGGGGGGGACCCCCGGATAGCCACATGTAAAGACGGTGCGTCAGGCAGTACGAACACACGGAACACAGTAGATGGATCGACACACTTTACGAACGTGACCCCTGATTTTGCATCTTAAGCACCTGTCTGCAATTGCCAGGAGAGCAGGGGCTCCTCTCACAACTATCTCTTCTGGGATCTCTTCCAGCAACACAGTTTCTTTTAATTTGAGCACTATACTCCGTACTCCAGAACGGCAATGCTGTAGTCCTTCCATGGTCAGGAACTCAAACTTATGCCTCACAATAGTACCATAGTTGAGCAATGCACACCCTGTATCCCTATCGGAAACTTTGAGAGGCAACCAGTGCACCCTAGCGTGTGCCAGCCGTTCATGAAGGTCATATACATTCACTGTAAACCCATTCAAAATCACTGTTTTCATCTGTTTAACTTTTAATTTTGCCTCTGGGTTAGCAAACGCAATCTGAAAGATGTTGTTGGCACGAAGCCAACACAAACCCGTAACAAACTTCAAGTCCACAGTTTCAGCAAGGGCATCCCTTACATGCTCAATGAAAAAGGGGCGACCAGCCTGCTCAGCAATCAATATAAGCGAATTATACATGTATACATTGGCCAGACCCCCACGGTACAGCTGCTTTAGCCATGCTAAATCTCTATTACCAAGGCTTGACTCGAAGTTCACCACTTCACCCTCGTCTAAACCGGGCACTCCTCTGTCCTTACTGATTATTGCTGCGTACGAAGGAACTGTAGTACCATCTGCAACTTGGTTACCGTCGATCCTCGTATAGACACCATTAGAGAGTACTCCATGGGCTCCTGCTGGGCAATTTGTCCGCACATTGTTAACATCTGGCTCATTAACCAGCAAGCAAGCAAGCAAGCAAGATGGCGGTTGTCGTCAAGCAAATGATTGAGGACCTCCAAGAAAAAGGGATTCTCACTGCGTTACAGGTGTTGTCGGGAGTTGTACCAGACGATATTTATGATTTGGTCCACAGTGAAGCGGTCGTGAGAGGAATTGACATTGATAGTTTACATCGGTATGGAGTTGTTGGAGGTGAGTGGTCTAAGCAAAGTGAAGAAATGGTGGTAAATGATGATGAGGACAACAACAACAATAATAGAGACAACAATGACAGTGACAGCATTGTTGTAGTGAATATGGACAACTCGGGTGCAGTTGGGGTGATAGAAGAAACTGTGAATTGTGTTGACCATGGGTATGCACGCACTGATAGCAGCAACACTTTTGACATGCGATCGGCAAAACAAGATATTGAATGGCTGAAAAAAAAGTATCGTGGTGGTCTGTCAAATATAAAAATGCCACGATCGGTGGTTGTCATTGCCGACCCTGCAGGGATGCCATACTTATTGTCACATCTGCGTGATGCAGTAGCGAATTTGATTAGTTTAAGTGAAGTAGAAGCTATTTGTACATTAAGAGCGACTAATGATTCTCAGATCGTTTTGAGGTCCAGTGGACCTAAAAATGTAATTAAGAAAGCAAAAGAACTTAGACTGAACGGGTACCGAGCTTCTGTGCATGACTTGCAAGAACACAATGTCTCCATGAGAGTACACTGGCTCCCATATGAAGTGTCTGAACGAGATATTGGGTCGGCACTTATTAACTATGGCACACTTCAGTCCCATGAACGTGAGAAGAACATAACTGCAGGGCTTACTCACTGCTTCTCTGGAGTACGACGAATAACTTTGTGGTTACGCGATAGTATTGTGCTGGAAGATTTGCCAGATACTTTTCATGTGCGAGGAATGCCAGCTCTGCTTGTTGTTCCTGATCGTCCGCCAAAGTGCCTAAGGTGTCATTTCCGTGGACACGTCAAAAGGGCGTGTCGGAACTCCTTTTG
Organism: Lithobius niger; assembly: GCA_023313725.1. Taxonomy (NCBI): domain Eukaryota; kingdom Metazoa; phylum Arthropoda; class Chilopoda; order Lithobiomorpha; family Lithobiidae; genus Lithobius; species Lithobius niger. Next base: position 128,090 of record JAHWFP010048949.1, on the reverse strand, counting down.
TTCCACTTGCCGCTGTTTTATTAACAGTGAAGCTCCGTGTGTTCACCTGTCTCCAACAAATGACCATTCAAATGACCAACCATCTGGTATACCAGCTTCATATGCTGCCCGGCTTAGTGTGAAGCCTAAGTCCAATCAAACTCTGGGTGACAAAGCAGGTATCGTGCCCAGTGTTAGTGAGCCCAGCGCCCAGTGCCCAGGGCCCAGTGCGCAAGTAGTTGTGCCCAGTGCTCCCAGTGTATCTAGTGTGTCCCAGTGCGTCCCAGTGAGTCCCAGTGATCCCAGTGTGTCTGCAGCACTCGCTAGTTCGCAGCTTCAGCCTAGTGTATCCTTTGATGACTCAATTAGTGTGTCCAGAGCTAGTGCGTTACGTGAGTCTAGTCAGGATGGGCTAATGCGTCCAGCGAAAAGGCGCAGAGTGTTTACAGGGCGAACCAGAGTATAGTCAAATGGAAGTGCAATTGTCATAGCAACGCAAAACCGTTTTCAGGCTCTTCAAGACCAATCAGATGCTCTGTCTGCAGAGTCAGATATTCCTCCTCAGTTGTTCCCAGAGTTTGAGTCTTGTGATGTGATTGTTCCTATTACAGCAGCTATATCTCGGGTGCCTAGTGAGCCAATAAATTGTACAAGAAGTGCCTACACATGCTGCAGAGTGTAGAGATCTTGGTACTAAGAGAAGACAGGAATCAGAACGGGTGACAATGCGTGAGAGACTTAGTGTGATAGAAGAAGAGGCGATTGATGCAGAGCAATGTGGTAGTGAGTGGGGATAGGAATTAAATTACATTCAAGCCCCTGTATTCAGTTGGCCCGCTGTGTGTGAATGAGTGTGGCGTATTAGCGGTCAAAATTGGCGGTTAATTGTAGTATAGTTGCGTTGTATAGTTTGTGGATTTGTTTAGTTTTAAGTTTAGACAGAGCGCATGGCCTCGGGCCCTTAGGCTCTTGAATAAACCGAAACCGATTAACCAAATCATTGTCAGGAGCCGCATTGTTAAAACTTTCTTTATTATCTGCCATCTTTTTTGCTTCGCAAAAGTCCTCCTCTACGATCTTACCTCCCATGATACCATACAATCTCAAATCAAGCTGATCAATTCCTTGATTTTCCGCCATGTCCAACACTTCATTAAATACCTGGTCTGTTACAATACCTGACTCGACTTCCCTTTCCTTCAAAATTCCTCTCTGCTTCAATCCCAGCATGAACTGTTTGACTTGTCGCGCCATGTCGCTGTTGAAACAAACACTATTGCTTCAATAATGCTGACTATTAGAGCCGAGTTGAATCAGCGGGAATCAGCTACGCCGGGGAACAACAAGTTTTATTATTCCTTATCAGCGTTTAGAGTTATCTTTCTAAATATCCGATGTGCGAAATCAACAATTCCTTCACAAGACATTTAGGCTAAATCAATGAGATAAGATTTCTTTTATTTCGTATAAGCCATATGTTTAACATTATCTTCAAACTGTCATCTTACCATCAGTTAATATTAACATAGTTGAAGCTGTGAATCTTTCTTTTTCTTCAACAAATAAATTATTGTTCAACGTTAAAGTATTTCTAACAGGAAATTAGAATTCATTAAGTTAAATTTGAAAGTCTTAGGATTCGTTGAAATCACTCAATTTATTTTTCTTTATTAAACGTTTGATGAAATGGCATCATTCAGATTAACAAAGAAATTGGCTTAAAAACACACTTTATTTTTTCAAGAGATTTCCGCGTATCGTTAACTTTTTTAGTGTAAAGTGTATTATTTTTACTGAACGAACTGTAGCTATTTGAGGCATGTGACGAACACATGTAAGCAAGAACTCGAATAGTTTGCTTCTCAATAGGGCAGTGACACGACGTAGTATTATTGTGTATAACTCTATGGCGGCGCCAGTAACTGGGTTAGCTGCAAGGAGCACTGGAGGGAAAAAGGAAGGTCGTCTTATTGAAGCCAATGCAGACTGGATTTCTTAAGCCTATAACGCGCGATTTTTGTTGCTGAAGAAAACAACGTTCTTTTAAGCCTAAGAAAGCCGCTCTAAAAGCATTGTCCTGACTAGAAGTGCCGTTGTTTTCCGTTACATTTTCACCTTGTGCACCTTGTAGCTATTACCTCCAAATGGTGTCTCGTAGCCAAAATGACGTCACATGACATTGCTCGATAGCCTGTACATCGATTTAGTGATGCTCATGCGCTTCGACAAAAACTAGATGAGAGTTTGGTGACGATGGAGTGAGCGAAGCGATCTGTATGGCTGATTTCATTAAGTACGTATCACCCATTTTTGGATGCTGTTGTTGTACTTCTTGTTTAAACCACGGCTGTGACGTCACGCTAACTCAACGCCACGCTAAATTTCCGTAGGTTAAATCCCGTTAACCGTGAGCGGAAGTGTGCGTCATCGCAAAAAGTGTAGGTTATCAAGTTACCCCACACTTTTACCGATAAACCACACTTTTGTCGGTAACTCAACACTTTTGACACTTCCGGATCACGCGATGGGAACGCACACACCACAACCAAAATTATACAGCGTTAAAACCGTAACGCTATGAAAACGTACAAAAGGAATTACTTAACTTGCCGGGATATCCCAAATGAAATCCTTTACCTGCTAACGCTCACATGTCTGGCTGGCCAATTCCAAATTTATTCCCTCCGTCTAACTCTTCTCTCCCCCCCCCCCTCCACAACCTAAAATGGAATGACCTTCATTCCTACCGATTCACCTATTAGGGTATTACTGGTGATTTGAAACAGTTCTCAAACTACAAACGAACAAAAAGAATTACTTACCTTGCGAGAATGTCGGCACAATGTCCTTCTATCCCTGCTTCATCACATATCGAAGTTTATTCTTTCCGAACAGAGCGAGCGAGCTAGCTTACAAGCTTAACTTTGCGAAACGACGCGTCGTCTAACTCCCACCCACCTTCCAGAAACTTGAGCGTAGCCTACAGTCTGCCTACCTGCCAAAGGAATCGTCCAAAACCCACTCCCCCTCCACAAATTAAAATGGAATGACCTTCACTGATTTGACATAAGGTATTACCGTATTTCTTGAAGCAATTTTCACAAACACAAAACGTTTTAATTAAATAAGAATTAGCTTGACGTCCCAACCGTGATTTAAATAAGTTATTGTTTAAAATCGATCGGTTATCGATTTTAACCAATAACTATTACATACACACATGTCTCTATGTAGGCCTATGTGGCATAGGCCTATACAGTGTATAGGCCTACACTACATCCAGAGGAAAGTCCTGGGTTCGAGTCCTGGTGTTTACTGCGAGTGAACGCCTATTGTGGAAGACATTTGCGACTTCCATTAGGTGCATATTTTGCTCATAATTTGCTGATTTGCACACCTTAGGCCTAACATGGTATAGGCATACATGGTATAGGCCTACACCGTATAGGCCTACACCGTATAGGCCTATACAGGCATATTCCTGGTTCAGGACTTCTGAGACATACTACTGTATAATAGAAAACTAACGAAGGACAAGAATAATTAAAACGTGTCGATTTAGGCCCGAACTTGCCTTTTGGGCCAGTCTGGGCACTCTTTAATAATGTCAAAACTTCCGCTCATTAAACATTGAACCTTCAAGGAAAATGGAAACTATAGGTCTGGAAATATGAAAATTGTTTTGTTTATGAACATAAACTTGTTGAAAAATGTTGTAAGAGATACTTTTTGGAATGTTTTATTGAGTTACTCACTTGGGTATTACAAAACAAATGCAGTGATTGACGTAATATTCTATGAATAAGTAAGCAGACTACCATCCTATGATAACCGGAATTCACAAATAGTTTTTTTTTTATAAAATTGTAGACAAAGTGTTTGGACTGTTGGTGTAGGAGTTTACTACATTTTTTTTTATGAGATAGACAAACTATAGTGCACAGAAACACACGTCCTTCTGCCTTTGTAACTTCCGGTTTTGAAACATGTCACTTATATCAACTCGCATCCCATTTGTTAATTTTGTAAAATTAGTAATAATGAATGAAGTTCGCAAATTTGATAGAGGAAAAAAGGAAAGAAAACAAATAGGATTATTTCTTCTGAATAAAGGATTGGTGACTTTTCACCCAAAAGAATTACATTAGCAAATTTCACTCGCCTAGCACGTGTGACACTGTTTGATAATAATAAATAAAATATTTATCCTTTAAATTTATAACATTTTAAGTATGCTTATTTCAATACCAAAAGAAAGTGTGCTTGAGCATTCAGAAGTTGCGTGATATGAATCACTTATGTACTGTGATCTAAGAACCACTGTAAAAATATTTTACATTTGTTTACAGAAATCACTTAGCATAGTTATTTTCATTAATCTCACTATAGCTTGGATAATACAGATAATAACAAAGTTTAATTTTTTTTATTTTTTTATTTTCAGGTACGACGTCGTAACCAAAGAAGGTGTGGATAACCATGGAACACTATACACTACATGAAAAGCAAAAAAAAAAAACACACCTAATCATTTGCGTGAAATTAATTATGCTTTGAGTGTCAATGTGTTTCAATGTTGTGAAATTTACAGATATATTGTGTTTTCGAAGGACGCTAAAATGACTCATGAAAGGAATTCTTGTTAGATTTACACATTTCCACGCTTATCTTAAGCCTGCTTTACCTAACATTTTGCCTTTTACAATACATTTAGATGATAGTAGGCAGCAGGGCTTCCAAGTCTGCATATTGGCAGTGACTAATGTGCAAGGATTACACCTTCAGTACGTGGCAGGCAGTACTATACGATGATTGCTTGTAGTTTTTGTTGTGTCCTTTCGTTTGTCCTTTTTTATAATCTGTAATTCTGCACTTTTTTGTTCTCAAGCAAAGGTGCTGTGGTCCAAAAAAAAAAAGGGAGCCGAATTTTTGAAATAGAATGAATAAGTAAATAAATAATAATAAATAAATAAATTTTGTGGCACAACGATAAAATTTTTACAAAGACTCTAAAGTGGTTACAACAAAGTATTGTAATTTCAATTTGAATTGGATTAAAATGTGGCAAGACTATCCAAACCAAACTACGTGTTTACTAAGCGTAATGACGTACGCATTTTTAACGTAATGGCTTAAGTACAAATTTCGCCTAGTAATCCGTATTTATTCTTAGTGCTGGTCTCCACTGTTGGATTTACTGGTTCGCTGTATTTAGCAATGCCGACTGGACCTGAAAGTAGTACTGAGGCTTTGACTGTTGTGTTTTCCTCAATTACTGTGATGTAATGGGTACTGCGCTTTTTGTGTCCTATTTCTCTGTAGGTAACGAGGAAGGTATTATTACAGTTATTTGTTTACCATTTTTCATGTTTTTATTTGTTTGATTAACTCACAGTAGCCTTACAAATAAACAAGCTTCTCTTCAAAGTTCTCTTCGTTTCTCACAGTTCGAATTAGTTCAACTGATATCATTAATTAAACGTAATTAAAATCGTTCACTATGTTTATTTGTTTATATGTGTGCCCTTCTACTCCTCTTGAAATAGTGGCCTCAAAATTTGGAGAAAGGGCTTGGAAGAAAGGAAATTTCTCCGAAATTTCCCTGTTAGGCGTATTCTTGAATTCAAATTTAGGTCCTAAATGCCCCAAATTAACGAAAAATGACTGTTTTCAACAATCAGTAACAACTCACAGAACAATACATGACGTCAACGATAGTTGACCAGATTTTTTTCGTGCGTTTCGATTGATTGATTGATTGATTGGTTTATTACGCAGAAAATTGGTCCTGGACCACGCATTCTGCAACTAACTACATATAAGTACAGAAAAAATAGGACACAGAGAAAACTATTGAACATAGAGAAGCACCCCGGGAGCAACAAAACCAAGGAACCACCAGAACACAGATCAGAACTCACAGACCCCGGGCTTGGTGCAAGGAGAGGGAAAGGAAAGAAGGTGAAAAGGTGACAGCGCGAGACCCATACTACAAACGAACTTCAGTATCCCGAACGAAACGAGCTACAGCCGACAGCCTGCCTGTAGACACGCGACCATCATTCAGGGACAGAAGACCATCCACAGATTAACCGGCACGGAAGTATCGAGCCAGACCCACCCACTGAACACGGAAGACCGTACAGTGGAGCAGAAAATGCTCCGGGGTGAGATCCACCCGACACACCAGACACAAGGGAGAGTCTGACCAGCCCATGCGATGGTGATGAGCCTCGAGAAGGGAGTGCCCAGTGCGCAAACGCGAGAGAGCCCTAGCAGTCGGCACCGGGAATCTATCAAGGACCGTTGAACGACTGCAAACAGGATGAATGCGGAAGAGATCGCGTCCCGCCGCTGATGCGTGCCACTCTGTGTTCCACAGGTCCATGCACCATCCAGTGAGCACTGGGCGCCTCGACCGGACAGACAAGTGAACACAGAGAGAGCCTACATCACTATCAACAGCTCCCGCCTTCGCCAGGCCATCCGCAAAATCATTCCCATGCAAGCCTGCATGGCCGCAAACCAAACGCAAAAAAACCTGGCCACGATGCTGTGCTGCCCACAACTTCCTACATATTGAGTATACAACCGGGTCTCGTAGGTCAAGAGCAGCCACAGCTCGCCGGACAGTCTCAATTGCTGGGTCTGACTCAGTGTAGATAACAAAAGCAGGGAGAGCGATATCCAAAGCCTGCCACAGAAATCGCACAAAGTTCACAAACAGTCTGGAGGGCACTGCATCCAGCCTGAAACTTCGAAAAACCTTCAAGGATGGGACAACTACCCCTACACCACCATCCCAGGTGTCACGACGAAAAGACGCGTCAGAGAACACCTCTTAGATCTCATCACCACCTAACCGCTGCACACCGACCACAGACACCAGGGCCGGATGCCACATCCAAGGACAAAAACGACGTGCAATAGCCACATCCATAGGGCTACAAGAAGATGAACGACGGTGGAGAGACGCCCCGTAACCAAGAGACCCCAACGCGGCACGAGCCACAGGCCCAAAGCTGCAATAATCGCCAACTATACGACCAACTGGGTAATACTTGCCACGACTAACATTGCGCACGCACAAAACCAAAAGCAGCTCAGCAGCCAGCTGGTGCGTTTCGGAATGAATGAATGAATGCGTTTATTAGGACCTTGGCCCGAAGCCACGCGTCCTGCTACATCAGCTAAACTTAACCTAAACTGCAATACAAATTAAACGCAAAAGTAAACTGCAACCAAACCAACTAGGGGTCACATCAACCACCAGGGGAGCGGGAAGTAGAAATAGAAACAGAGGAAGTGGAAGACGGAGCAGGAAACTCAAACACGAACACCCAGCTTCTTTACATATGCCACCACTGCCCTTAGCTTGGCCCGCAACGCTGCAGAGTGGTGAAGAGAGAGTAAACCACCTAAACACCGATTCGGACGAAGAAAGCCCTCCAAGGCAGCTCGGAAGCAGAGTAGACCCGTGCAATCAAGAAGCAAATGTTCCGGTGTCTACGAGAGACCACACCAAGGACATCCGTCAGACACAGACCACCCCATACGGTGCCGATGGGCCGCAAGAAGAGAGTGACCAGTGCGGAGATGGGAAAGAATGCTGCACGCCAACAGCGAGAACCCGTCAAGAGGAGACACAAAAGAACAGCGAGGCTGAAAAGCGTATAAAACACGACCCGTGGCGGCTGCAGCCCACTCCCTGTCCCAGACGGACAGGAACCACGAACGCACGGTCGGACGCCTGGATCTAGGGTGGGAGACCGGGATAATTGGATCTCCCGATTGGAGGCCGTCAGCCAAATCATTACCAGCGGTCCCGCAGTGACCCCTCACCCACCGGAGACCCACAAAACCAGTCCTAGATGCCGCATGCAGCGTCAGACACACTTCCAGAAGGATCGGATCAACGAAGTCCAGATTTTTGATGGCACACCGAAGAGAAGCGACCACTCCTTGCGAATCCATGCAGATGGTATACGACGGAAGTCGAATATCAAGTGCCTCATCCAGCGCAACAGAGATGGCACAAAGCTCGCACACCGTACTGGAGGAGACCGACTGGAGCCTCCTTCCACGAAAAACTTTCAAAGACAGGATCGCAACACCAACCCCTCCTATGCCAGTCGAGGCGCAGTAAGACGCGTCGCAAAAAACATCACAGTCAGTGACACGTCGCCCCGAAAAATATCAATTAAAGATGGACCCCACACCCAGGGGCAGAACGGCACGGCACGAGACACGCACCGCAGAGAGACTGAATGCATCAGTCGTGGAGACTCAGCAGCAGACCCCAAACAACCCAGCGCAGCAAGCAGAGCAGTCGGGAGAGCACTGTAGTCAACCGTCAACCAAGATCCTCCCAACACAGTCCCCTCTGCCCCTGCTCACATTGCGCAAGGCATGTGAGCAAAGCAGTTCAGCAGCCCTAATATGAAGTGGAGGCTCATTAGCCTCCACCCATAGGGCCTGAACCGGAGTAGTCACAAGGCAGCCTGTGACGAGACGCAGACAGTCATTCACGACAGTCTGCAGGGACGACACATGCCTCCGCTCACGGAACAGGAACGGAAGGTGATAATCTAGGACCGCCCTCACAAAAGACCTGTACACAGCATGGAGAGGACCCCGCTTCACACCCCGCATGCGCGAGAGCCTTTTGAGCACCGCACAGCGGGACCGAAGTCTCTCACGCAGAGACGCAACATGCATGTTCCACTCAAGCCTTTCATCCAAGATGACTCCGAGGTACCTGACCGACGAAGCCTGAGTAACAGTAGTTCTCCCAACAGATATCGACAAAGGGGTGAGTCGCCGAGGACGAGATCTACAAAAAACAACAAGCTCCGTCTTCGCTGGGGCCAGGAGAAAACCGCGAGCAGAAAGGAGCGCAGAGGTATGCGCGACCGCAGCCTCTCCCTCTGACAGCACAGAACTGGATCATCGCCTGCAAACCAAAGAGCAACATCGTCAGCATTGCAAACTATGTTGTTCATGGTGCCGACCTCCATCAAAACATCGTTAATTGCCACAGCAAAGAGGAGTGGGCTGAGGCAACTGCCTTGCGGGAGTCCTCTGCTAGAACTCGCTACTGCAGACCAAAAGCCCTGAATGCGAGTGGCAAAACTGCGAACCCCCAGAAGAGCGCAGATCACCTCAACAAGGCCATGGACCACTCCCATCGCAACCAGACCACGCCACACCCAGTCTACGTTAACCGTATCATAGGCGGCCTTGATGTCAAGGAAAACAGCAACCACACAAAGACCTTGGGACCACACCTTATAAATGCCCAACAGCAGATACATAACCACATCCTGAGCATTACGCCCAGTCCTGTATCCAAATTGAGTTTGCGCTAGGCAGTCATAATATTCAAGGTGACATTCCAGCCTTTTCACAAGCATCCGCTCGTAGACCTTACGCAAAATTGACAACAGAGAAATCGGCCTATAATTCGCAACGAGCGACCACGGGGACCCTTGCTTGTGAAGGGGAACAAGGATGGTAAAGAACCACGCTGCCGGAACCAGACCGCTGTAAAAGACCCTACGAAAGAGAGCGACAGCGTCACCGATCACGGCAGAGTCAAGACCACGCAGCGCTTTGTAAGAGACGCCGTCAATCCCTGGGGCACCGCTATCACAACATTTACCAAGATGGTCAGATGGAGACCCATCCACAGTGCAATGCCCTGCCACTGGAGGTGGAGCACTCGCTGGAAGAGCGTACATACAAGCAAAACGGTCGCAAAAGGCATCGGCCATGGCTTCCCCCCGCAAGACAGCATTCGATCCACTGCTCGGATCGTGAACCCACATTTGCGATGACTGCTTGGAAGTACCAGCCACGATGCGCCACGCAAGAGTAAGCGAAGAAGCAGAGCACACCTGACCACATACCCTATCGGGGTACTCATCACGCTCCCTACGGATAATGAAAGCAGATTCCTTAACAGTCCCTCGATACGCTAGCCAGGTCATATCACACGGCCTCCTTTTCCAACGACTAAATGCCTGACGATGATCGCGAATGGCAAACGAACAGAGTGTGGTCCACCAGTCTGGTTGAGCCCTGGATGAAGCCTCACGCCGGCAACTTCTGCTCCGACTCATAACGGCAACTCTGCTCGCAGCAAGCCAGTCCTCCATAATTCCACTAGACACACGAGGTGTCCTCCTCGTGCAAGCATGCCTATACACACTCGCCATTGCCAGGGGCTGCAGGACCACTGGAAAGTGGTCACTGCCACGCTGATCATCAGACACAATGCAACGGAAAAACTTCTCAATCTCCGGGAAATGAAGGAAGAAGTCCAGCACAGATTCCTGCACAGTACCCCGCTGCCACCGACAGAAGGTCAGCGTCCCGTCATGTACCACTCGCAGGCCACTATGATCAATGGCCTGGCTTAATTGACGCCCACTGGTGTCCACTCGAACAGACTCCCAGTCATAGTGGTGTGCATTGAAATCACCGCACAATATGAGCGGGTGCCGGAACTGGCCAAACCAAGCGTCCCACTCGGCAATAGAACGAGACTGCCTGGCATGAACCACTACAACGGTCACCCAACACGCATACATAAACACCTTGATTGCACACGCATTCATGCCAGGAAGCACAACAGTCACTGGGCACAGAACGTAAGGAACTGCCCAATTTACAAAAAGACCGACATCCCTCCCATTCGAAATGAGTCACACCGGAAATCAGATGCCCCGCCGAAGGTGTTTAGGTTAGTCTCTTGAACTCCCAGCACATGCACACGTCGCAAGAGCTCCTGAATCTCATGCTGCTTACTTGCTAAACTCCTGGCATTCCAGGACGCAATCAAATAGACCTGTATGATCGAAAACGAAAAAGAACTATTAAGCCACATGAACACACAATACCAACATAAACCAAAACTTATTTATCCCCTAACCCACCCCAATTCCTTCCTCCACTCTCCCACTTTCCTCATGCACAACATGCACTTCTTCCTCATTCTCATCCAATGCAGGCGCAGGAGCAACGTAGCCAGGGGCGTCCGATGCATCAGATGACACATCCACAACACAGGGAACAGAACAATCTCCAACTCCAACATCTGGTGCAACAACAGGCGTGGACTCAACGGGCTGCTCCGCAATCATACCGAGCAAAGCAAATTTAGTCACAACTTCCACATCCCGACCAACCAATTGCGTCGACCAGTTGTGCGCAACTCTTCTGCTCTTGACAGGCTGAAACACACTCTCAACACAGGGCTTAAAAACGGCTGAAGCCAGCGACACACCCAGAAGCATAGGGAAGTGACTCACACTAAGAAATGACTCACTCGGCAGAACTGCACTCGTGGACGGACTCGCGGAAGCACCTGGACGACCACCACTCACTATTGCTCCTTCACTCACAACACCGTCACGCACTACACCGTCACACTCATCATCATCACGCACTACACTGTCACGGACTACATCCTCCCCAACATCGCTCACGAAGCTGGCGACGCTATCCTGCACTTTCGAAGCATAAATAGGGGCGAGCTTCCGATCATGACTACACGATTCACCACGGGGGAGATAATGATAACAGCTCTAGACACTGCGACAATACGCCCGAACGTGACCTTTGAACTTGCATTTCAGGCAACGAGGTACGCGCCCTGCCACTACAAGAAGAGTAGGAATCCCACGAACGTGAACAACATCCAGAATGTCATCCACGGACACACTATCACGTAGGCGGAGGGAAATACGCCGCACACCTGAATAACAATGCGTTACGCCATCAAGGAGGACACGCTCTTGCTGGTAACTCTGCAAGGAGCCACAGTTAACAAGCGCAGCTCCTATGTCACGCTCTGTCACTTCAAACGGCAACCAATGCACTCTGACCTGGACACATCTCGCATGTAAATCATGTACAACTGCACGAAAGCCATGCAGGAGCAGAAACTTCGCCCTGACTAGAACACTCTTTGCCTCGGGTGACCGCAAAACCACTTGATAAATGTTGTTTGCTCTTAGAGCACACATAGCGTCAACATCAGTCAACGCAATTTTAGTGGCTAACGCATCACGAAGATGGGAGAGCAGGAAAGGCCTACCACGCTGGTCCGCTATCACAATGACAGACTGCGCCATTGTAACATTGGAGAGACCCCCTCTATACATTTTTTGTAGCCACGCCAAATCACGCACAGAAGTGTCATGGTCAAGGTCCGGAGCTGCAACAACAATACACTGCTCATCTGAATAATCATGATCGTTGACAGCACCAACACGTTCTGACGACACTACTTCACACACTCCTCCACTATCCGCTGCTAACTCACCCACAACCATTACCTCACTGGTTTCATTGTTGTCCACGGCGGAGTTATTGTCCCCTTCAACACTGTTCATCCCTCCATTGTTGGTCGTACCATTGTTCGCCACTAAGCCTACACCAACTTGTGCTATACATCCAATCACACCATACAAATGTAGATCCTGATCGGAAATACCACGGGCCACAGCAGCTACATACACTGAACGATACACATCGTCTGGCACTAGTCCATCACGTACCTGTCTTTCTGTTACTACACCCTCGGACAACAGCTCTCGCATACGATTGCGCACGTCGTCTGCCATGAAAGGTTTTGTGCTCGTGTCAGCCAACAAGGAACAAGTCAGTTAATAACTGATCGATTGATTGATTGATTGCTTTATTCGAGTCTAAAGACCGTAACGTCATACACTCGTAATCTACTTAGCCTACTTAAATCTAACTTAAAAACTATACAGAGGAGACACAACCATTCCACCATGTCACGTAACTAACATTATCAGCTATACCATTGATAATAACTGTTAATAACTGGTTATTCTCAGTAACAATCAATAAACGCACGCAGCTTTTCTCAGTATTTTATTATCCTCATCTAACAGCACTTGTAGAATTCAAGCTTTAGAATTACGGGATGACATTTACAGACTAATGGTGAGAAAATACTAGTCATCTAAATCCTCCCAAAACCAAAACTGGTAGAAAAACCCGCCAAGTTTCCAAAAACGATTGGCCGTTGAAGGTAGAGATATCATTCCACCAGGAAAAGGCCGCCAAGGTTAATCTGATTAGCCAAGTTAATCGCACTATACTAATAGTTCGAAAGTTAAATGAAAACTAGAAGAATGCTAATAGGATTAACCTTGACGGCCTTTCCCTGGTGGAATGATATCACTACATTCAAAGGCCGATCCTTTTTGGAAACTTGGCTGCTTTTTACACCAGTTTTTGGTTTTGGGTGGATATCACAATTTTCATAGGATTGTGAACGTACAAAAGGTAACACTGGCTTATCTTCATCTGTTCCTTTTTTCTGGAAGAATTTGATATCTATAAATTTTCACATTGATAATTTGCAGATTTATCATTGCCAATTCACCGTTTGATTCGCCAAATCGACATGGCTTAGTTTATTCCACGACCATTCTTCACGTGCTTACGTTTCTTCAGTCCCATTTTTGCAGAAACTGGCTGACAATCGCTGAATTCGTTCGCTTCGCTCACTCAATCAGCGCATGCCCTTTAGTTGTTTTGTTCATCCTTGTACCAACCCCTTACTTTTTCGAAATTTCGGCAACATTAGAATTTATTCTAGACATGACAAGAATTTCTACGCTTTTAGTTGCCTGCAGTTAATAGACACATGTAACTTATGACTGTGAATATACAAAAAGTCAGAGCAACATCTTATATTCTGCTCTACCTTTCTTTTTAGAGGCATTTCATGTCTAGAAATAATTAGCCGTTACATCGACAAAATTGAGACTTTTTTTCGTTGGCTTTCTTCGTTCACATTTAGTCATGCAGAAACCCCCGTTTCTAAAACAGCAGAACGCGAAGCATTTTATTTTTTGGTTAATAGCTAAAAACCACGCTTGCTCATGGATGTTCGTATTGTTGCGTAACCATCATCCAACGTGCATCCCTTTATTCTTACGCAATCCACGGCAACGTAAATGTTTACTTATTTTGTCGTACGTTACAGTTCAGCTTTTAGTTCGTCCAAACAATCATCTAAGGACCAGTGTTGATTGTTCAAGCCATTGTTGCTTGAAATCTTTGGTTGCAACTTGGAAAAGAAACGAAATTTAAATTCGCTGATGGCAAATTTCAAAACCATCCCACGCATTTTTCGTGACCCCTACAACCCCCAAACCAACAAAAAAGGACCATGCTCAGATCACCATGCATCCGTGTGCAAAAGTTCAGCTCAATTTTGCGCTAACCATGAGCAAAAAGTCTATGGGATTTAACATGGGAAAAACTTATTAGCTAGCTAGCTAGACAGTAACATAAAAGCAACGTTATTGATGCATCGTTTTCTCTATGATTGGTGGACACTGATCCCTTAAATTTTAGTGTTACTTAATCTCTGACCCTTCCCCTTACATTTTCCACAATTTGAAACATTTCTGCCGTTATTAGGATTTATCCACCCAAAACCAAAACTGGTAGAAACACCCGCCAAGTTTCCAAAAACGGTCGGCCTTTGAAGGTAGTGATATCATTCCACCAGGGAAAGGCCGCCA
>JAHWFP010048949.1:97767-108538 GCA_023313725.1 Lithobius niger | reverse complement strand
AGCACAAGCAAACAGGTCAATCAACGATCGCTAGTATACAGCTAGTAAAATAACCTACAATTTAACATAGGTAATTAAAAATACACTTCAAATCACAAAAGCAGGTCGTAGCAGAAATGGAGTCAAAACCTCAAGGTCAAGCATCCGCCTAAAAATACCAAATGATAATTCTGAGACAGTTTCACTTTTTAAGAAATTCCATGCGAGGACCACCCTTACAGCAAAGAAAAATCGTCGACAATTTAGTTTAGATTGCTGGGTAACTAATTTAAAACAGTGACCCCGTGTCCTGTGTTCAGTGTAAAAATCAAAAAAAGGAAGATCCACACCGAGCTTAACATGGACAGCCTTAAAAACCAGGACAAGGTCAGCCTTTAACCGGCGAAGTTCTAAGGAGTCAACTTTTAAAATCTTTAGTAGTTGGGCTAACTCATATTACGTAAACCAGGCAATTTCTTAGTAAAGCGCCGTTGCACTGACTCGATGTGATCAATATCCTTGAGAAGATATGGCGACCATACCTGGCTTGCGCACTCCAACAGCGGTCTCACATAAACCTTGAAAGCCCAGAACATTGTATATACATCACCCGAAATGAAACACCGCCGGACAATGGCAGACTGGCGATTTGCCGTAGAGACAATGTGGGCACAATGGACCGACGATTTCAGGTCTCTTGTGAACCAAACACCAAGGTCTTTCACAAGATTTGCATTTGGTAGTGATCCATTATTGAGAGAGAATAATGATGTCAGCTGGTGTCAGTGGATAATGATGTCAGCTGTCAGCTGGTCAGTGGATAATGATGATATAATGATGTCAGCTGGTACTCTTGCATTCTTGTTTCGCTTTTAATGTTCACTTGAATAAGGACAGAAAATTATTTAAAAGGACAGTCCTCCCAGCGCCATTTTTCGCGATCCACAACATCAAGTATGGCCCCAAAGGTCTATTTCCTTACCGTTAGTCAGTCCCTTGCTAAAAATCTGTTTTAAAATGTGGCGTCTAGGAGAATTTCTGTTGAATAATAATTACCTATATTTACTGCGTTCCGTAGTATACGATCCTTTGCGCACTTCCAATAACCATGACGTTTCATCTCTGTGTGAGCATATACTAATTTTCTAATAATTACCACGAGACCAAAAATCTAAAAGACTAATGCAATAAAATTTAAAATTAATTATTCCAATAGATCGCCGAAGCAAAATTATAAGACACTAGCCTAGAAAATTATAAATTGTGATGTTAAAATACGAGAATCATTCCCCTTTGTGACGACTCAATTAATGCGTTCATGCTGGTTCGTCCATTATGCACAATGCAAATTGAAACATTAGCTGCGTTTTTCGCTGCGATGAACGCAGCCACTATCTCAGTTGACCTTTGCGATGTTATATGCGCGGATGGCGATCAGCGCGTGGCGTGGTGCCCCTTTAACTGTTACGTCGTTAGTATTTGCTTTGTGGAAAGGCTTCTTAGTGATTGTTTAAGTTAACTGGTCCCCTCATTTGTCAGCTATAATTTGAATCTGTGTGTGTGCAATGCAATGCAAATAATACGTATAATGTCATACAAAAATATGTTAAATTCTACGCTGGTATTAATAGGCACGTATAGTTTTATTTCGGGAAAGAAACACTGTGACAGACTAATTACTGTGATGATGATTTCTTTTAGAGAATCATTCTTATTGTGTACGTAAAGTTGGCTTTTGCCATTTGGATGTGAATTGCAATTTACTTGAACAATAAGTGGTAAATTGGACAAAAACAATAGTAAATATCATACATCCAAAACAAGGTTACCAATGTCATGTTTTTGCCCTCTACTTTTATAATGTACAGAAAAAGCCAACAAGGTTTAGAATGAGAACGTGAAATCCTCGACGTTTCGAATCAATTCTGATTCATTTTCAAGAGATGCCAACCCTTAACTAAAGAAACATGTAAACACAAATCAGGCTTGGGGGAAGCCTGGAGTCAAGCACTTAAAAATCTAAAATTTTGGAAAAAAATGTGTGTGAGCCCAGACAGAACTGGGACACAGTTAAAACAAATAAAAACAGAGGAACAAAGGTGTGACCTGTTTCCTGCTTACTATCTAACTAAAAATCTAACTAGCCTCGCCGTTACTTTCGAAGTTTCAGTTTTTTTTTTTTTTTAAATACGCTTCAGCATGCAGATGTTAGCAGCAGGTTGCATCTCCGCAAAACGATCACAGAATGACACTGAAAATTGTTAATTTACGCATTTGTAAAATTATCCTAAATATTTATGTAGCAGTTATATTAGTTATGCGTTTTTACACTTATATTCGTTATTTACTTGTATTTATCTAATCACAAATCTATTTACTGCTGCGCTGTTGGATGCCCACTGTCTAAGTTTCAGTCACACCGGTCTATTCCGACAATTTTTGCATATTTGCGGGAAAAGCTCGTGTGACGTCACACTCTATGCGTAGGCGCCCCTCTGACGTCACGTATTTCTGTGATCTGTGGATCCAACATGGCCGCTGTTTTCGATCTGATGAATCGACGAAACTCGAGACTAACAAACTAATGAATACTAATTATAAAACGTAAGTCGGACCGCTCCGAGCGTAAAAATTGTGTTCGTGTGTATTAAGCTACCGAATTCCAATCGATAACATGACTGAAAATGACTACAGGACGGCCAGCGCTAGCTAAAATGGTAACCATGGTAACAACTTTGCACGACCCCGGCGGCTGATAATAGAGTGAATCGTCTCATTTGTTCTTCTTTGGTCTCAACGTCTGCGCCAGCTATCTTTCGATGCTTACGGTTGTTTATTATGTACGAGGACAAGTCAGTTCAACCTGTAGGCCTACGGGTTTATCAGCAGTTGTTATACACCAAACACCGCTTCGGTACCAGTCCAACAGACGACCACCACCAACCGGAATTTTGAGTACGTAACTGGCCGGTGTTTTAGCCGTAAAATGATTGTTTATTTCAGCGACTTGTTTGATCAACGCATAGCTGCAGTGCATTATGTTCTTTATTATTTGGTTTCCTAATAAAGTTGTTAATTCGTCATCATATAACTGCTATCCTGTTTGCGTTGTTTACATAAGTGCAAGCGCTGCGAAGCCAAACGAGTATTATCTATTATTGTGTAATCTAAGTTAAAACTTTAACACACAATTTTACATCATACACAATTTCCTTTCCAGGCCTTTAAACGTAGTGTATGCCAGAGCTTAACATAAGTATTTTCTCCTCTTTTTAACAGAAACAATGAAGACGTTTATTTCTATTTTTACACTCTTTCCTCCCCCCCCCCCCCCCCCGATACCGAGGGAAACGGGGGTTGCGAATTGGTTGCAAATTAGTCTGACAGCTAGATTATTTTTTGCCTTCCACCCCGTTTGGTGTGTGACATTATAAATTTACTAGCTCACCCAAAGTCCAAAAGGTCCTATCTTTGGTTGCCCCCCCCCCCTCCCCCACCCAACAACAAGACCATTCATTAGTATTTTACCTCTTTCTTTTAATTTTTTTTTTCAGTTTTACACGTCCGCCAACTAACCCTCTACTCCCAAGTTGTTCTTTGCAATTGGAAACGTCGTTCAGTGTCGTAAATCAATATTTTCTCTGGGAAGGGGTAAATTTTGCGTCCCCCTTTTGCCCCCTGAAAAACGTATGACCACTTCATTTTACTGTACAATTATCTGTCTTGCTGTATGTAATCTATGGCTT
Organism: Lithobius niger; assembly: GCA_023313725.1. Lineage (NCBI taxonomy): Eukaryota > Metazoa > Arthropoda > Chilopoda > Lithobiomorpha > Lithobiidae > Lithobius > Lithobius niger. The sequence goes on along the minus strand of JAHWFP010048949.1, from coordinate 104,813 downwards.
CATAAAAAAGTTAGAAAATAGCGAATAAATAGTTATTTCAAGGATTTGTACGGCTCCCCCCATCCCCCCATTTCTTAGGCCAGTAGAGAAGTTCAGGGAGGTTGTGTGTTTTTAGGGAGCACGAACTCAGCGCGAATACCAAACTGGGTTATCTGCACGACGATGAGAGGACTTTTGTGATAGATGTGACAGTAATACAAAAAAAATAAATAAAAGCTGTGATTGTTGAGGTCACCTGTTAATTAAACAATGGTTCGGCTGGAATTTTAATTACCCGTGTTAATAATGTTGTTGGCTAAAGCCTGCTAGGAAACACGTGTTTCTTAAGAAACGTTTCTTTGAGAATCGACATAAATATCATTAGGCCCCACAAAAACAATAATGTTTAGCATCATGGCAGGTAGACTTAACACATTGCGCAATGCAACTCAATGAATTTGTATAACTCTCACGCACTGTGCACAAAAATACGCATAAAATCACAATCTCCAGTGACGTCATTTGGCGGGGAAAAAGATAATGAGCTCAGGAATGACCAACCTTTCCTGAAACAATCGTTCCACTCGACCTTGGTTTCAGTCCAGTCAGGCTGTTGAGTCGCTGTCTTGGTTGCTATGGAAACGACTACGGCCTTGCTATTAAAAAAACGCTTAAAATAACTTCGAGTGATAGTTCCTGGAGTGAAGATGCACTGTGTAAGTACAATGTATAGCGCCTGTGAAGCATATTTATTACCGTGTAATGCGTTACCTACAGCTGCATGCAATAAACGACTGGGGCCTGACGACCAATTCTATCACCATGTTAAAAAAAATTCTTCTCTATAACGGTTTCATTAGTTAGCATCAGTTAGAAGTAGAAGTCGTTGTAGCAATCGACATCCCATCGAAAACAATACAAATGCAAGACAACCTAAAACCTGTCTCACGTACTTGAAGGACAATTACATCCATTTTGACATGCATGCTTTACTTTTGGATCATTTACACAATAAGTAAACACAAGAATTGCGGTAAGAATACGTTACGTATATACGTCCGATACAACAATTTAATTATTGCATCACCAAAACACGACATGGAGACCGCCATTGTTTTGCTGGAAGGCGCAGAAATGTATGCCGACTGATGTCGCCTAGGACGACTAGCAGATTCACGGCTTAAGGCGCAGCCAGCATCGATACTTCCGCTTTGAGATTATGGGATTGCAGCCGCCATAATGATTAGCATGGGGTACACAATGTTCGAGAAGTACAAGGCCTACGTGTGGGAAAAAACACACATGTCTACAGTTACACTATGATAGATACTCTTGCAAATTTATCCTAGCACAGGAAAAAAGTTGGCACTAATTTTCCAATAGCTGTTCGATTTTAGAAATTGATTTTTGCATCATTTTTAAGATATACAGTGTTTTCACATTTTTTGGTAACCTGCTCAATACATATTTACTTGAATCGCTCAATTACGACAGAATGATGAATTATGGGACGTGTATTCGAGAACGATATATGTAAACCGCAATATGGTAATCCATTTATTTATTTTAATTACAAAATTATTGTAACCCCCTACAAAGAGCATGACAGCAATGCTCTTCAAATTGAAACAACAATTTCACGAATCTCATTCAGGCGAGAGCAGAGACGAGACAGGCGTGAAAGGGGTACATTAAGAGGCGCCGCCATATTCTTCTTGCCTGCATGAGATTCGCAAAATTGTTGTTTTAATCTGAAATTGCTGTTATGCTTTTTATAGTGGGTTACAATAATTTTGTAAATAAAATAAATAAAGAAATATATTGTAGGATTGGTCTTTGGCGAATCTCATCAGATCTCATTCAGATGGGAACCGGATGTTGGCTGGCGCCATGTTGCGTTGTTGACGTCGGCCAAGCGTTGGATGGAAGGCAGATTGCGAAGGTTTGTAATGCATTGTTTCTAGTACAGTTGCCACCCCCTGATGTTACTCTATTTGCTGTGAGAGCTCGAGCGTTTGACGGCCTGAGCTGGCCGACAGTTTAGTGGCCCGCTAAGGCCGTCGGACGCTTGAGCTCTCACAACCAATACAGCTATCTCAATCGGCTGCGCTTCGAAATCGAAAAGTGACATCTGTCGGCATTAATTTCTGCGTGTTCCAGAAAAACAATGGCGGTCTCCGTATTGTGTTTTGGTGATTCAATAATTAAATTGTTGTATCGGACGTACGTAACGTTTTCTTACCGCAGTTCTTGTGTTTAGTTATTGTGGAAGTGATCCAAAAGTAAAGCATGCAAGTCAAAAGGGATGTAGTTGTCCTTTAATTTAGCTTCTCATTCTTTACTAGCCATTAATTAAACCTTTTCAGCACGTTTTCCGTATGACAGGTTCCACCCGCCAGGTAATGCCTTGGTAAACCGTCGCTGGACTGCCTCAACCGCATCAATGTTATGACGCAAATAAGGCGACCAAACGGGACTAGCATACTCCAAAATTGGTCTGACATAACTCTTGAATGCCCAAACTCTGATTTCGCGGTCGCTGGGCGAAAAGCATCTGTTAACCAAAGCTACGCGCGCATACGCAGGTGTAGTAATTTTGCAACAGTGCAGGCTGAACTTTGTTCTGCTGCATAAGCCTTAAAACGACCCACAATATCCTGTCATAACACATCGAAAGCCTGGCAACTGGAAACCCTCCACGCAGCACCCGTTCTGTTAACCTAAAACAATAGGCTTCAACTTGGCTATTGTATTTTTAACTTTCCGTTTTTAACTTTCAGGTTTTAGAACATCATTTACTTTCAAATTTAGTGAAGTTGAATAGTACACCAATCTTCTTGCTTTTCCGTTTATTGCAACTATAGCGTTTCCTTTCAGAAAAAAACTACAGCCACATTGTAGAATTCAAAACTTTTTTTTTTCCCTCTATAGTGACGAAGATTCTTGGCTATTCAGGCCGATATCGCAGGCAAGAAGAGCTGGCTGGAGGATGGGTGAAAAAAGGTGGCAGCGACATCTATCCTGTTGATCCTTACTCTGACGATTGTGAGAGAGAGTGTCAGGATGATCCTGGTTGTTTTTGCTCAGATGGTGGCTGCATCTGTAGTTACTCTCCACGACGAGCCTTCGTAAGTACAATATCACAAGCGGTGAAAAAATTAATTAAAAAGGTTTCTAAACAAGGAAAGTTATAGGAAAAATGTATTTTATTATTGAGCTCAATAATTCAAAGCGAGTCTGTTTACTTTGTAGATCAGAATGTGGTTGTTCCTTGCCAGTGACGTTTCTTGTGCTATGCCTCCCAGATTAGGTAGTGTCATACTGTCAGACCGCTCTTTCAGCAGTAATGGTACTAACGTTATCCCATCGGAGGTTAAAAGGTTTCTCACTTCATCCTTAACCCCCGTCCTCCCCTTCGGATTTATTCCTCTCATTACTGGATGTCTTACAGTGTCTAAAACGTATAGAAAACTAAGGCTAAAAAAAGCACTGGTTCATCTCTTCAAGCATTAGTGTCACTTCAGTTGACGTAAGGAATTAAAATTACCTTGTTCCTTTAAAAAAAAAAATTAATGTTTAAATTGTAGAGAGTGAGATATGTTTTACTAATTTATTGAAATCTATTCTGTGTTATTATTTGGTTAAATTAGGACAGCGTATAAATCCGGAAAAATACCTACTTCCTGCTCTCCTTTGCACACAGTTCTACACGTTTGATTATTTTCGTTAAGCAATGGGTAATTTGTGGTAAGTGAGCACATGGTACTCCAAAATTATTTTAACAATTATAGGGCAGTGACACAACGTAGTATTATTGTATATAACTCAATGGTGGAGCCAGTGACTGGGTTAGCTGCAAGGTGCACTGGTGGGGGAAAAGAAGAGCGTCTTACTGAAGCCAATGCTATATTAGACTGGATTTCTTAGGTCTAAAACGCGCGATTTTTGTCGGTTTGTTGGCAGTTGTTGACATTTTTAAACAAGTGGAATCTTTATTTTCCAGTTACAACCTAAGCAGCATAAGGGATTGGAGAAAACAACGGTTTTTTAAGCCTACGAAATCCACTCTCAAAGCACTGGCTTGACTAGAAGTGCCATTGTTTAACCCACCATTTCAATCTAGTGCCCCTTGCAGGTATCTCGTTGTAGCCAATATGACGTCACTTGACGCTGCTCTATATTTTCTTGAAACAAAAACGAGAAAGCTATAAAGTTTATTTAGCTCTTGTGGAACATCTACAAAGTTCTATTACATCATGGTATATACTTAAAACTCAGTTCAACGCAATGCGAGCTCCATTGCATTAAGATAGTAATTAATCTATCAAATGCAAAGGTCACATCCGCATTCCTTTATCAAGGTTGGCAACAGAAGCGACAACTCTACCTCTTAGTAATATAATTATTTTTTTAATATTCGGACACCAGTGTCTTTTGAAACTATCTAACGATCATAAAGATGAATTGGCTTAAAAGAACATTCCTCCCAACGCCATTTTTCTCGATCCTCCACATCAAGTATGGCCCCAAAGGTCTATTTCCTTACCGTTAGTCAATACCTTGGTAAAAATCCGTTTTAAAATGTGGCGTCTAGGAGATTTTCTGTTGAGTAATAATTAACTATTTACTGCGTCCCGCAGTGTATGATGCTTTGCGCATTTAACAATAACCATGACGTTTCATCTCTGTGTGTGCATGTACTAATTTTCTAATAATTACCATGGGATAAAAAAATCTAAATGAGTAATGCGGTAAAAATTAAAATTAATTATTCCAATAGATCGCCGAAGCAAAATTACAAGACACTAGCCTAGAAAATTATAAATTGTGATGTTAAAATACGAGAATCATTCCGGTTTGTGACGACACGATTAATGCGTTTATGCCGGCGTCTATTATGCGCAATGCCAACTGAGACAGTAGCTGCAGTCTTCGCTGCGAGGAACGCAGCTATACTATCTCAGTTGACCTTTGCGATGCCCTATGCGCGGAGGGCGATCATCGCGTGGCTGTTATAAGGCAGGCAGAATGTTATTAGGGAGACCGGGTGTCCCTTTAAATCTGAAACGCACTAGGCATTTCAGAAGCAGAAAGAAGCTATAATGGAAGGGACAATTCCACGGATTAAAACTGGGAAACCTCCGATCAATGCAACGGACCGAGATAATGTCCAGAAGGCGAAAGATTGCATCTAACCGTAGTTTATCTGGTCGGTGACTGTAAATGGGACCAGTGGCGTAACCTACAATGAGGCAGAGTCGGTAGCCACCTCCGGGCCCACCGACTTTGGAAGTCCCCTCACTTGCCCCAATTTAAAATTTTGTTGCAACCGCAAAATATCAGAAAGTAAGTTATTGCTATCGTTCCGTGAAATTTGGTCTTGTGTAGGAAAAAGTAAATTGTTTTATTTTTTGTTGGGGGCGGGCTCCACTCGGTTCTCGCCTTATGTAGCAAAAACTGAATTTTTTTTTGAAATGCCTCCACTGGGCTCTAATCTTATGTGGCAAAAAACTCATTTTTTTAATGCAGGGGGGAGGTGGGCTCATTGGGCTCCTGCTTTGTGTGGCCAAACTGCAAATTTTTATTTTTTTTATGAAGGAGGGCGACCTCCATAGGACCTTGTACAGCAAAAACGGCATTTTTTTTTGTGTGAATGGGTGGGGGCGGAGGGAGGCGGCCTCTACCGTGCTCTTGCCTTGTTTGTCAAAACTGCATTTCTTTTTAATGAAAGGTGCCTTCCACTCAGATCTCACCTTGAGTGACGATAACTGCTTTTGTTTTTTTTATGAAAGGAGCCCTCGACTGCACTCCCGCCTCCGGGCCCCAATTTTGAAGTTATGCCTCTGAATTAAATAAATAGACATAAATCGCTGGAAATAATATTAATGAAAATTGGAAATTAGCCAACAGCGAAAATCGTACACTAGAAATAACGTAGTTCAGTAAGCCACCTTTATGCACTTAAGTTTCGTCGGAGTGGCTTGACCCGGATTCGAACCGGCTACCCAGTTCGCCCCCAGATCATTTGCATAGCGTCGTAATCGCTATGACCACATCCTATGGCCACGCATAAAGGTGGCTTACTGAACTACGTTATTTCTAGTGTATGAGTTTTGCTGTTGGCTAATTTCCAATTTTCCTTAACGCCTCTGAATGGCACCTTGGTAAAGTCTCTGCCGTTCCGTATCGGCAAGGGTAGTTTGAGAGACTACCATCGTAGGTTCAGCCTCTAAAAGAGGATGGTAGTCTCTCACACTACACTGCATGTCGCTGATTGGTCAGGACTAAGGAATATAACATTATCTAATCACTAGCAAAACACCTCTTTAGGCAAACAAGCTGAGCTCTTCCACCATTAACTGCTGATGACTACGATGTTCACCACTGTTTAAAACTCTCCATTGGCAGGTGTTTTAAGACAATATCAATGACGTGGTTTAAATCACGGTGGTGTTCAAAAGTTCGTGATGAAATTCCCTGATTTTTCTGGGTTTTCCAGATCAATACTGACACTTTTCCGTGATTTTTTGGGGGGGGTCGAAGGAAGGTCTAAATAATTTTTTTTTTTTTTTTACATTTCACTCAAATCGCAATCATTATATCGTATTGCTTTGCTAAATCAAAAATTGCACTGCCCTAACTGTTATTGGTAAAGAGCTGGAAGAGGCCACAATCTGCCGAACAAAAACTAAAAACTCACTTCAACACGTAACGAACCATATTACCTAAATCTAGGAAAAAAGGTCCGAGGAAAAAAGGTCCGGGGAGAAGAGGTCCGGGGAATAAAGGTCCAGGGAACAAAGGTCTGCGCAAAAAGGTCCGGGGAAAAAAGGTCCGGGGAAAAAAGATCTGGGGAAAAAAGGTCCGCGGAAAAAAAGTCCGAGGAAAGTTAAATAGCACGACGTAGTCACTGATAAATGTTGGCTTTAAATATATAGGCCTATATATGTATATGTGTGTGAACATAAAAGAATCCCCTGACTATACAATTTAATAATGCCCTTATTAATAAACGTAGACCAATGCGATTTAAACTGTCTTGTCTCGTTGGGGGGGGGGGGGGGGGG
>JAHWFP010048949.1:85838-97667 GCA_023313725.1 Lithobius niger | reverse complement strand
TGAAGGAACACGCAGCCTAATTTGGGAAGCAATGTTCGTGCGGCCGATTATTTGCCGCATATGGATTTACCCTCACCATTGTGAAAATGCGCTCAGCTCTGGTTTCTGTTAAAGTTTCTGTTAAATTTTTTAATTTCATATCACACCTTTGAGAGGCCGGGTTTCGTCCAAGATTTTGTTTCCCGGTTGGAGTTAATGTCTCCGACTATACGCTTTTTTCTTATTAGAGCAACCGCCATGTACAAGGTTAGCAGAGAGTTGAGACGTAACGCCCAACAATAATTTCATTAAAAAAAAATACTTTTACAACATTAGCCTTTGTAGGGCTAGTTTTTTTCGGAGTGATAAATAAATTTGATTAACCTTGAATTTGATGAACAATTTAGAAGTTGTAAGCCAAAATTTTTCAGTGCCTAAGTAGTACTATTTAACGTTTCCTCGGACCTTTTTTCCTCAGACCTTTTTTTCCACGGATCTTTTTTCCAGGGACCTTTTTTCCTTGGACCTTTTTTCCGCGGACCTTTTTACGCGGTCTTTTTTTTTTACCCCGGACTTTTTTTTTCCCGAACCTAGGCCTAAGGAGTTTTCGCTTTATTATAAACGAAACAGAAAGGAAAAATGTATTTTTTACTGAAATAAAGTGAAGGTTTTAGAAGTAAAAAAAATAAATCCGAATTACCTATTCTTTATGGGTGAAAGATTTTCCGGAAAATGTTCAAATTCCCTGATTTTCGGTAAGTATTTTTCAAATTCCCTAATTTTTAACCTGAATTTTCCAGACTTGATAAATTCCCTGAATTTTACCGGTTCTCCAAGTAGAACGCCATCCTGTTAAATCTAACACATGCAGAGTTAACTAAACCCAACGTAGAGTTCAGATGGAAGGCCAGATTAAGTTTCAGGACTAAATTCGAAAATTCGGTCAAGCCAAATGAGAGAGCTCGAACTAGTCATCCCCCCTCCGCATCAGGTGACGCCTTTGAGAACATGACCCCAAGTAGAAGTCTCTCAAACTACCATTGTCAAGGTGCCATTTACAGTCACCGACCTGATAAACTACGATGGGGGTCTCTTCTTCCGCATTCTATACATTATTTCGGTGCATTGTGATATTGGAAGGGTCCCAATTTGAAATTAGAAGCTAAAAAAGTAGACAGCCTGCATTAAGGCCATGTGAGCACACAAGATACAGTAATCTGAGAATACTGCCCTCCTTGGGACTAGAACCCAGGACTTCCCACTCACTAGGCAGGGTATACCCTTACCATTATGTATCCGGGGTGGACCCTGGCTCCAGGGTCCAGTAAAGCGTATACTCGATCTTAACCTTTCCACACTAATGATCAAAATAAACGCCACATATACGCAAGGAGGGTACGCAGCTTGCGTCTTGGCCACCGCATAACACGAAAGTTCAAGCAATGAGTAAAGAATTACTGTTTATTGCTTGCATTTTCTTCTGATGTAGAGGACAAGAAGCAAGTTGCTTTCTCCCTTCTCTCTCATCTGACCCGGACCCCAATGGGGAAGCTTATGGTGCTCCCCAGCCACTCTCGTCGAGGCCTCCCCCCCCCCCCCCCCCAAAATGCGAAAGATCCCGCATTTTGACCCATCTCTGCAAACTGGGAAATAAACTAATAGTCGGAGCGTAGCCTATAACGGACACTAAATTGCGAAATGTTGGTTGGTTGAACTTTTGTAGTCTGGGTGAAGCCCAAACCAAAGGACAGATTGCCATGAAATTTGCCATGTTGCTAGATAACCCAAAAAATATTGCTGATCTCAAATTTGCTATAAATTGATCAATTATAATCCATCAAATTACGATTTTTCTAATTTATCGATCTAACACTCGCCATTGTAAATTTGGAATCCTGAATAGTTAAGAAATTTTAACGAAGCTTGCACTGTTCTGCTGGTAATCAAGTGAACTTTCAAAAACCGTCAAAATAAATCATCGTTGCTTCCTTATATAGCTAAAAATCTTTTTCGATGTAACATGTGAAATAATAACATTTCATTATTGCATTTTAACCATTAGAGAAAGGTAGGCAAATGGAAAACACAAAATGATTCGTTAACGGCTTACATTCATTTCAAGCGCAAAACAATGCTTGGAGGAATTTACCCAACATGGCGATCAAAGCTGTTTACACTATCAAGATTAATTCCACAATGAAATATATGGAAGCATCCTTGACACTATCAACGGGAATCCCAAATGTGAAACCTAAAATCGCCGCTACATCAGGAAACTCTTTATACAGAACTGAAGCATACAACAGACGATGTGTTAACACCGCAACACGGAACAATACGATGGCTTCGTACAATAATTTCAAGGTTCCTTGGTTGCTATGGAAACTGCGGATTTTAAGCCTATCCACAGGTCCGTGGGTAACCTGTGAGTGGTGCTATTCACGAATAAACTCTCAATCCAGCGTTGCAAGAAAGAATAGGCTTAACCTCGCACGCAATATGCCTAATTTATCTGCTGTTATCTCTAAAAATTAGGCCTAAAGTTCTGAATGCTTTAGAATTATTTAAATGCTATCTTCACACCCAAGCCAACATCGTTTGACCTACAATTGTGTCTGGGGAATTTTCATTGGTATCGTCCACCGAGCTCTTATCCACTGCTTCAATACTTGGCGCTTTGTCACACGTTGGCAAATTTTCATGTCTTTTCTTTAGAATCTTCTTATTTTCCCATCGTCGAAAAGTAACGTTTTTTTTTCCATTTGTGTTGGTACATCGAAATTTTTATCATCGATCACTTTGACATCCTCTCCTTCGTGGTCAGCATGAGCTGAAAGAATTGTTAGTCTCCCGCAATCTGAGATTTTAAGTTTAACTGTTAGGTCAGCTATCTCCCCTGATACATTTTCAGTGCAATGTTCAGGTGCCTGACTTGCATTATTTGGTGATCCAATTGCAATTTTAGTCCTACTTCGAGATTTTTGTCTAAAGAATCAAATTCGGACTTGAACCTTTCCCCAATTTTAGTGTACAGGCTTTCAGCCTATTCTTGCTCAGCCTGAGGGAAAGTGGGACATCTCCGGCACGACTGCAAGTCTGAAAAGCCAGACGCAAGCAGTTTAGCCACCACAACTAACACTAAAATGGTACATCCAGCTTGTAAAAAAAGATATCATCATAAATGCAGTACAAAGAAAATTCATTTATTGGAAGACTCTGGAAATTCAGATTCGGATGTCACTTGTTGTTTGGATGAAAGTCAGAGTTCAGAAGTTAAGACAATGACTTCAAGTGTTCACAATAATAAATGGCTTCTCTACTGTGAGCTTAATAGTCGTACATTACCATTGGAAGCTGATTCGAGATGTGATTCGACTTTTATTCCAGTTGGTTGGTGGAATTAGTATTTTAGTAACGTGAAGTTAAACCCAACCACATTTACTTTATAAAGTTTTGGTTTGGGGAAGTCATTAGGCCACTAGCTACAATCAAATTAAACGTTAGGGACCATTCACAAAGTATGTCACGCTCAAAAGGGGGGGTTCAGTGTGACAAAACCTGACATGGGGAGGGGGAAGGGCTGTCAAAAATGTGACGTCACACTTTTATATTTTATAAAAAGAAAAACATATATTAATAGTCAAACAGTACATTGACATGCTCAGGTGTCAGGAAAGTAAGGGACTGTAAAACTGCTTCTGGTTGAACTTGTCAGTATTCTAGGAATTATAGTGGCACAGTCGCTGAATGGAAGTCTGCAGAATGTGGCAACAACTAGCGCTATCTAGTACTATCTGCACTTGCTCGCATCAGGCGGAGGAATGCACAAGCCATTTCTTTCAACAAAACAAACCAGTCAGGTGCTTTGTGTAATATAAGGTATAGCTCATTCTTAATGTTGTTAGGTTAGGAAAGGCTTGAATTGAAGGTTTTCTCTTCAACCAGTTTTTTCCATCCACAATACGGCATGCCATTAATGCCTAGAAGATCTGAAATGGAGGAAATACAGTTCGATAGCCTCAGTACAGTCCAAAAGTGTGCATGGACTCAGAAATGTCACCGTCTGACGTCGTATCATTGATTCTGAGGAGCTTTGACTCAACGCTTCACAGAGGTGTTGAGTGAAGGTTGTACTGCAGTATCGTCCGGATCTTGAGAGAAAACAAAACATGCGACTAATTTGTACGGTATGGCCACCGAAACACCGCTACTTCGATTGGTTTGTACTAGTACCGAAGACATTAGTTACTGCCCAAAAGAATGCCAACTGAGATGCTATCTCTGTTTTGCTTAAACCGCTTTCCAGCTGCATGAACGTGTTGGTGTATTTACATTTTAATTTAACCGAATGTAGGCTACTTACAATTGGTTGTACAGCTAATAAAAATGTGTTAAGAAAATCTATATAAAACTAATCGCAAAATAGATGTTACGATTTACGTTTAAAAACTATGGTCTACCGACTGTCCTTACTGTCGAACATAACTCCATCGCTTAGGAACATCCTCGGCAATGTTGCTTGTTAGTCTCAATTTAGCTTCGCTCTCTCTCTTCCCTCACCCCCATGCCTTCTAGAATCCGGAAATAACCTTAACAGTTTAAGAGAACGTTAATTCGATAATATCCATTTCCTTTTTCTTTATTTGTGGCTTTTCATTTTTAACTGGCTCATGGCAAATAAAATAAGCTGTTTTTTAAAGTTTTGTGCAGGTCCACAAATTTGCATTCCAAAGAAAAAAAAGAGGGGGGGGGGGCGAGGTTAGTGTGACATACTTTTTCAGGGGGGGTATGAGTAGGTGTCACAAAATGTGACATGGGGGAGGGTGGGGATCAAAATTGGCCAAAAAAAGCGTGACATACTTTCTGAATGGTCCCTTAAGCTAAACAACCAGTCTGAAACTGTGTGCAGTAGTTGTGCCAGGGTATCGGCCAGCTCTTCTTAGAATCGGGTGAATATCAAACTTCACCCTTAGCCTGAATCAGCTTTTCAACATAGAAACTAATGTCACGAATGTGTTACTGAAAATGCTAATTTTGTTACTGACAGTGAACTTTTTGATAGGTTCCCTGACTCGTTTTCTCCAGGTCTTGATACGTTTAGAGACTTCAAGCCCAAATCAAACTCAATGCAGACCAAAGTTTTGTAAGGCTTGTTCCGTGCCCTAGCCATTAGCGCAAAGTCGAGGCAGAAACTGACCAACTAGTGCAGGAAGGGTTTTGAAGCCAGTTGAATGTGGTGGGTAGGCTACTCCCATTGTGATTCTTTTCATGCCCTACATAAATGTATGCAGAATGGGAGATTATAGCAGCACAGTCAACTCTCAGCTGGAGATTGGTTACTTTCCCGTACATAGGGCGGAAGGTCTGTTTAGTAAACTTAATGGGAGTGATAAATTCTCGATTATAGATCTACCTGACGCTTTCCTAGCCGGTACTTACTGTTAACGCTTGCAGTGGATTATTTCAGTGGCAAAGGGTATCCCTTGGGCTGGCGAGTGCTCTTGGCATTTTCCAGAAACGGATGGAACATGTTTCAAAGGACATTGTAAAGTCCGACCCGTTTAATGATGACGTATTAGTCGCTGGGTAAGGTCAGGAACATGATGCCACGTTAATCAAAATAAGTTCTGCTTTACAAGAAAACCGAATTAAATCAAAAAGAGCAAGTGTTATCTAAAAAAAGTACAAGACTAAGTATTTAGGGTTCCAGTTAGTTGCTAACCTTCATGAGGTTGTGGATGTTATTATGTTAGCCCTTGAGCCTCAGAAAATTTCAGAATTGAAATCTTACTTAGGGTTTATGAACCAGTATAGCAAATTTAAACCTCATCTGCCTTCTCTGCTGGCTCGCATAAATAAATTGTTGTAACCTACAATACCGTGGCTGTGAACGAAACAGTTCAGAGGCAGTGGATAAAGATAAGCAATATTTATGGACTGAAAGGCTTTGACCCATTATGACCCGAATTCGCCACTCAAGTAGCGTGAGATGAATCTCCCATTGGGGACGCTGCTTCGTTGATGCAAGCCAAGCCGAGTGATGATAATAGACGAATTGAATTTGGCTTGCGAGCCTTAAGCAGAGTCGAACTTGGCTAATGGCTATGCCTAATTTGATCGTGAGGCACTCTCAATTGTTGTTGGGGTGAAGTGATTCCACTGAATATCTCTATAGCTGGAATTTTATTCTACAAACTGATCAGAAATCTTTGCGTTGGGCGTTTCGCATCTAAGTATTTATTCCTGTTATGGTGGCTGCGCGAGTTCAGCGCTGGGCATTTTATCTCAGTAGGTATGATTTTCAGCTGCAACTCATCCCTGGCAGACAGAATTGAACTGCTGACTTTTTATCAGGCATGGCCGTTACCCTATGAACCTCCTTCCAAGCATGCAGCTGGAGTAAGAGTTTTGAATCTTCAGACTGTTTGGGAGCCAAACTAGAGAAATTTGCCATGAAGGATACATTTTTGCAAATGATGGTTGGCCATTCAAAATCGATGTTGAAACGCTTAAACTATTCTTTACCAGACATTTGGCACTTTCTTTGGAAAGTGAAGCAATTTTAGATTACAAAATTCTTGTAATCTCAGAAGGTTTGATACCACATGTCGTTACTGAACTAAACCTTTGACATTGTACTGCGTTATACTGTGCATAAAAGCACTTACCCGTTCTTGCATGTGGTGGACTGGTGTAGACACAGATCTTGAAAAACTCCTGAAAACATGTGAAGCCTATCAAGTTAATAAAGATAGCGATATTGTAGGAAGGAAACATGTATGGGACCAGTAAGACTATGGTCAAGAATTCACGTGGATTTTGCTGGGCCGTTTGGCCATTTGGCCGATTTACAGTATTGGGCACAAGTCAACTCTGGAATTAACTGACTCAATTCCACTTTTGTGGGCTTGGTGGAATTGATTCAGTGTTGGGCAATCCCAGGTTACGAATTGAGAATAAGATCATTAAGGTAAATAACAAACAAACAAAAGTGGGCCCAAAACAGATCCCTGGGGGACCCCCACAAGGAACAGCCGGAGGTGGCAGACAAAGTGTTGTTAATTTTGACCCTTTGGGTGTGGTTACGGAGAAAGGCAGCAATCCAAGTTTCGAGGACACCAGAAACACCACATTTCTTAACCTTGTGAATTAGCTTACTGCGGACATCAGATTAAATGGCCTGCATGAAATCTTAAGTAAATAATATCCGTATGCATGCCCATTGCCCAGGTCGAGGGACCCCTACCAATGCTCAAGAGCAAGTAAGAGCTGGTGCGTAGATGATCTACTCGCAAAAACCCAAATTGGTCGTCACGAATCACTGAGTGTTCCTTAAAAAACACATGGAGATTGTTGCAGATAATGGATTCTATTATTTTACATGCAGTACACGTAAGGCCAATCAGTCTGTAGTTTGAGGGGTTAGATGCAGATCCCTTCTTAAGAACTGGCACAACGATGGGCTGACTCCACGTTGAGAGTAAAATACCCTGAGAAAAGGAAAGGGAAAAGATGTTGGTGAATGGGTAGCAGATTTCTGAACAAAGACTTTTAAGGAGAAAGCCAGAATACCATCTGACCCTACAGATTTATTGGGATTAAGTCTATTTATAGCAGCACGTCATCTTATTTTATACCTTTTTATTTACATTTTTAAAAAGTAATTTCTTTGAATCCTATGGTTTTGCAAATGTTGCAAATGTTGCGGCTAAATTTTAGAAGCAGATACAAGTTTAGTAAGAGGGAAGTAAACCCTGAGAGCCGAACTGAGAAATATCTGATCGTTTGGGGCACAGAGATAACATCTAAAACAGGAAGAGAATAGCTTTCACACCTGCTGAAGTTAACTGGTGGTTTTTCTACTGTACCCTAATTGGCTGCCATCACAATTACCCATTTGTACTATAGGGCAGTGACACAACGTAGTATTATTGTGTATAACTCTATGGTGGGGGCCAGTAACTGGGTTAGCTCCAAGGAGCACTGGAGGGTAAAAAGAAGGTCGTCTTACTGAAGCCAATGCTATTATATTAGACTGGATTTCTTAAGCCTATAATGCGCAATTTTTGCTGTTGGAGAAAACAGCGTTCTTTTAAGCCTAAGAAATCTGCTCTCAAAGCACTGTCTTGACTAGAAGTGCCGTTGTTTTCCGTTACATTTTAATCTAGTGCGCCTTGTAGCTATTACCTCCAAATGGTGCCTCGTCGCCAGTATGGCGTCACTTGACGCTGCTCTATAATCTCAGCGCATTTATTACTCATTTTTGAAACTCTACTACATTTAAATATTTCTTCTTTCTAGGGCCGACGTCGTGGAGGAAACCGAAAAAGACGTGGTTGATCAGCATCACGGTAAATAAATTTAATTTGAAAGATGCAAGAAGAAGGTCTTCACGAACTTTACCAATAAAAATCATTTTCAATTTTGTAGTAAATGCAAATAATTGATGAAATAAACGATTATTTTTCATGGAAATAGAGCAAAGTTTATTTTTCTTCGGTTGTGGTTTTTTATTCTTGTTACTTTATCCAGCATCTTTATAAACTGAGAATGAAACGAGGAAGACTAGATTGGGCTGTTTTTTTACCCGGTAGGCTACGTTTTCACTTGTAAATACAAAAAATGTGGAGTCTGTACCTTTGACTGTGTTTGTTTGACAGGTCCAAGAGTCCCTGCTATAGTTTGTTCCACATTATGTTTTCAGAAAACTGACTGGATGACGACTCGTTTCCTTGCACTAAGAGTGCAAAAACATGTGGATATCATACTTGTAGACTCAACATAGTTACTGTTAGAGTTTACGAACGGATGTTTACGGATTTTTTGCACTCGTAGTGGAAGAAAACATGGCGTCATACAGTCAGTTTTCTGAAAACATAATGTGGAACAAACTATACTATGGTCAGTCAGGAATCCTGTTTACATCTCAAGAAAACCTTTATTCTGCAACCAAGAATTTATTCTTCGAATTTTATTAGAGATTCCAAAGCGACCAGGTACCATCCTAGTGGTAACCACAAACGTAATTCTCACCTCATTTATATTTATAAGATGAACGAAGATTGTTAAGATGACTAGCGCTAGGACAGTATCTGATTGCCTCTTAACTTTTCAAACCGCCAAACTGTTCAATTCTGATGATGCGACATTGACATTGCACCAACATATGCTAACCCACTCGAATAAAGTTTGAAATGCTTTAAACTTAATTACGTTAATGCTGTTGGTTTTGCTAACAAACTTGGCGAATTTAATATTCCCATTGCTGACTGAAAACCTGATTTATTTGGAAATTTAGAAAGACATTTTCCTGATACTTGAAACTCTTCTCTGTTAAACATTGCTTTTTACACGAATTATTTCAGTGATAAAACCGGCTGTCACAATAACGGCAGCAACCTTTACGTTGAGTCCAGTATCCCTTCTTATCTTTAACGTTATAGCCACAAATTGCCACTGTGAATAAGATGTGTGGTGTTCTATCAAACTATACAGTTCTGATCATTTCAAAATTGTACGTTGTTACTGTATTCCGGGTTCTGTTCAATGGCCAGGATATTTGTCCACTCTTATTCACTGAATGGATTCTGTTGCCAACCACCCTGAACTGATCACCCACTCTTATGGGAGTGCTTCATCTGAATTTCGTGAATTGTTGCGAAATTTCGACAGCTATGAAAGTGTCTCCAGACCGGAATGTGTCTACTCGATCTCACAATTGCATCTTCACAGCTCCTAAAATTATCCCTACCAACCACGATGCTCTTTCTGGATGCAGTGACCATGATCTCTTGAACATTGCCTGAACACGGTCTATCCCTATTTCAGAAATGCAGGTTTCCCAGTTTTAAATGGCCTGATTTCCAGCATTTACTAGGATATTTAACTTGACAACATCGAATTTAACAACCAACTTTCCATTCATCCAACTTTCCAACTTTCCAACTTTTCATCCATAAGTAGAGACAAAGCACGATATGGGTTGGAAAAACCCGGTAGAACAAGGCACTTTTTTTTTAGTAGCGTTATATTTTCGTTAAGACTTGGAGGCACCACTTCAATTTTTGGTCCAGGTTTACTCGAGTTCAGCTTGATTGTAATAATAATAATAATAATAATAATAACAATAATAATAATAATAAGTTTGTTGCAAACGCAACCGGAATGGCAGGGACCTGGTGGTCACTAATTGCTATCCAAAGTTAAAACAAAAACAAACAAAAAAAATTGTAAAATTTAAGAGTTTAAAAGTTTAAAACGAAGACGATTGCCCGGCCGTAAAGGGAGGGCTGATGGTATAGGGCTGGGGTCACGAATGCCTTACCACCAAGGTTAGACCTACCAGGGACACAGTGATCCCCGATGACATCGCCAAACGTGAGGGACAAGTGAGAGGAAGAGCCGTATCATTGTCAATGTTTAAACAATACGAACAAAAAATAATTAAATAAATGCACCGCAATTTAAAGCTTGGCCTAAGCCAATTGTCAATAATAATCAAGATAAAACAAAAATAAAACAGTTCATCATAATAAAAAAAAAAGCTATGATCGCCAGGAAAGACATGACCATGAACATGCGGGCATAACTGGGCATACACCAGTCCAACAGTCACCACCCGACTAGCAGGCGACAACATAATTGGGTCTTTTAAAAAATTTGGCAAATTTAAACTCGTCAAGAATGGCACATTGTACTAAGAATGGCACGTTTTTTACTAGCTTTATATTTTCGCTACTTATATTTTCGCTACTACCACTTGAATTTTCGGTCCAGGTTTACTCGAATTTATCATGATTGTGGTAAGTAGTGCATTTTCCACTAATTTTATATTTCTTCTAATGTTTATTGGTGGTCCCAGTTGAATTCTCGCTTCAGGCTACTCGAGTTTAGATCATTGTGTGAGGTTTATGTTTGACACATGTTGCCATAATAAGTGGTGAATCAGAATAAGCCTTGGAATTGATGGCCTAAACAAGTCCTTTAAAAAGATCCCTCTTGTTTTCATCAGTATGGAATAACCTATGCGCATTTAGAGAAGAAATCTTGGTTCTCCCCTTGGCAAAAACTTTGCAACATTGGCTGTTTTTTCAATCTGGTGATCTTCTTCCGACTGCCTTGGTGACACTCGTATCAAGCTAGACCAGTCTTCTAACAGTTCACGAAACATACATAAGTATGCGGAAGAAATACTCCTGCTTTCTGTTTCTGTGTAGTGCAGCAATCGTCCACCTTCTGCGCGCCAAAGCTTGTTGAGTCCATGCAACCATATCACACCATCATCTCTTATTGCTGCATTCAGTTGCTCGTGCACATGTTTAAGTGCTTAATCCAGTATCTGGCCTATACCCCCGTGGGAAATTTTGAGTGGACGGATAAAACTTGTTACTGTGGTCAGGAACATTATATATAGAAGATTTAAAAAAAAAACAACAGAGGTAGACATCTGAGAAACTTCATACGAATTTTCCAGCCGCCATTTTCCAATATGGCCGTTATTTCGATGAAATTAAACATACCTTTATGCTTTCAACTGTGTTATCAGATCCCAAAAGAGTTGTATCGGCTTCTGGATGATTAAAACATGTTTGTACTCAAGCCACCTTTACAAAGACACTAAACCTATGTAAATATGTCAGCCAGAAGTGGTTTAGAAAAATTCGGTATATGCAAATCAATACAAAAACGTACAGTATTACTTACAACACAACAATTGTTTTTATATTTATTCTAAAAAAATGAAAATACTTACAGAGGTTAGCAGTGCTTTTCGAAACAATTAAACAATATGTAAAGAATAGCTCCCCACCTTTCAGAAAATCCTAAGCATGTCCATTTCGGGCTATTAGA